>JAVLUX010000019.1:6177500-6250000 GCA_032164185.1 Moxostoma hubbsi
GGCCATTATAATGTGATTGAAATTAGAATGCCCAATAATCGCGGTTGTCTCAAATAACCGCGGTTAGATCAAATAACCGCAATCTGACGGTTATTTAATAATCACGACAGACCTAAGTGTGGTTGTGATTTGTTCCAAGTTATTATGTGATGTAAAGATGATCGTGTCATCAGCATATAAGATACAGTGGGAATTTGGACAAGCTAAATGTAAATCATTCATAGAAGAAATTGAAGTGGCCCGAGTGTTGAGCCTTGTGGAACTCCAAAGGTACAAGGTATAGAAGAGACATCTGATACAGTTGCTTAGATACACCGATCAGCCACAACATTAAAACCACCTGCCTAATAATATTGTGAAGGTCCCCCTTGTGCCGCCAACCGTTCATCAGAATATACTACTCTTCTCAACACAATTGTGCAGAGTGGTTATCTGAGTTATCGTAGACTTTGTCAGTTCGAACCAGTCTGGCCATTCTCTGTTGACCACTCATCAACAAGGTGTTTCCGGGGCCTGGGCAGCTCAGCAAATATTGACACTGACTACCACCCCTGGATTCACAAATTCGAATCCAGGGTGTGCTGAGCGACTCCAGCCAGGTCTGCTAGGGAGGGTAGAGTCACATGGGGTAACCTCTTCGTGTTCTCGATTAAGTGGTCTTCACCCTCAATGGGGCTTGTGTAAGTTGTGCGTGGATCACGGAGAATAGCATGATAAGACGGGTTGACTATCTCAGAAGCGGAGGCAACTGCACGACCTCAAGGACCTTGGAAGCAGTGGGAATTGAGCATGCCAAATGTGGGAGGAAAGGGGATAAAAAAAACAACAAAAAAAACAAGGCGTTTCCATCTGCAGATCTGCCCCTCACTGGATGTTTTTTGTTTTTTGACACCATTCAGATTAAATTCTAGAGAATGTTGTGTGTGAAAATCCCAGGAGATGCTCAAACCTGCCCATCTGGCACCAACAATCATGCCACACTCCAAATCACTGAGATCACATTTTTCCCCATTCTGATGGTTGATGTGAACATTAACTGAAGCTCCTGACCCGTATCTGCATGAGTTTATGCACTGCACTGCTGTCTCACAATTGGCTGATTAGATAATCAGATGGATGATGGTTGGTGTCAGATGGGCTGGTTTGAGTATTTCTGTAACTGCTGATCTCCTGGGATTTTCACACACAAGTCTCAAGAATTTACTCCGAATTGTGCCAAAAGTGAGCAGCAGTTCTGTGGATGAAAACGCCTTGTTGATGAGAGAGGTCAACAGAGAATGGCCAGACTGGTTCGAACTGACAAAGTCTACAGTAACTCAGATAACCACTCTGTACAATTGTGGTGAGAAGAATAGTATATTCTGATATGCGGGTTGGCACTTTTTTGGCGTCACAAGGGGGACCTACACAATATTAGGCAGTTGGTTTTAATATTGTGGTTATTGTATGATGATACAATGGCAAAACTATTTATTGATAGATTGAATTGAAACTATATAGTTTGGTTATAATAAGTGTGTGATTAACTGTATCAAAAGCTTTACAGAAATGAATACAGCACCAGTTATCTGATTTATATTAAGGGCTGTAAAAAGAAGTGCTTACGAAACAAAATGGATGTTGATTTAACAGGTTTTCTCATTAATTTAAGACAATATAGGCAATATGATTATTTGTATATAATTTGATTTGAGCTGTTTATCACCAGACTTTAACATTTTTTTTTTCATGATTGTTGGAAAATTGTTTCCTGTAAACAAAGATTAATCAGTCTATGCATATAAGGGGAAAACAATATCATAATGCGATTTAACAAATAGTACAGTTTGATTATGGAAATCTTTAGCATTTGAAATGTTCAATGATTTCAGAATTATTGCAACCTCACTCACACCTCAGAAAAAGGAAAAGGGTGTATTAGAAAAGATTAACTCTTGATTCATTTATTTGGGGGGTTTGGCCTGTCAGATTGAAGATTTTGAAACGAGCACACTCTTGGGCCAAACATCACCATATGGTCTTAGTAAAAATCTGTTTATCATCCCAAAACACAGAGGACCAAAAAAAGCCCCCACCCTCTCACTCACCCTCCAGATGTGCGTTTGGCCTTGAACCCTTGTTGTTAATTCATACACATTGTTATGTGAGTCTGTCTGACTGTAATTTTTTTTTTTTTGGATCAATACAGTCATTCCAGGAAACATATAAAGGCCAAAATATTAATCTATAAGTGCACTGCATTTGGTTTTTGGCTGACTTGTACCGTCCCACAGATTCAATGTAAATGCATCTTTCAAAACTGTGGAAAATGACATTTTATGGGGTAAAGACAACGTTTAAAATGTTCAAAGTTTCACAGAGGCAAATGACGCACCCGGGTTTCATGGATAAAACGTGCAAAATTTCCAATTGCACATGGCTGAGTTTGTGCATGCACAAGAAGTTTAAGTTTAAGTGTGCAATGGGTGTATTTTCAGTTTTTTAGAATATCTATGTGTTTACATTTTACACTCTCATTTAAGAAAATTTAAGTGGTGCTTGTCCATGCAAAACTTGCCACCATGATGTTAGGGTATTGTGGGTGGTTGGCTGGGCATTGCTATGCAGTTGCTAAGCTGGTCTGAGTATTTGCTAGCATTTCTCTTTTCTGTTACTAGGATGTTGTTAGGTGGTTGCAGTTATAGAGTTATAGAGCCCACCCCCATGTTGATTATTCATGGTATTGATGTAGCCCTTTTCTCACTGGATTTCTTTGTTGAAACAGTGGAAGAAATAAGAAAGAGGTTCAGAGAAATATTTTTTTTTATCCTGCATGGTATCTCTGTGAATGTTGCTAACAAAAGGAAGAATGCAGCGTTCTAGCCAGTTACATCAACTGACAATACAGCTACTTTTGAACTCTGTACCATTGCGGAGATGAAAAAAGTATCTGCACACAGGAGGAGTGTGGGAGACACCAGTGGGGCCCCTGTGTGTCTGATTTCAGAACAGAGAGTTTCAGAGGGCCATAAGTGGGTTTCTTTGGCTGTTTGCATGGGGGATTTTCATTTGACCACGTAAAAGGTTGTTTCTCGAGGAATCAAATGTTCCTTGATGTTTTGGGATACAACAGTTCATTGTACTGTGAAAGCACACTGTAGCTTTGAGAACTTGAAACCTCTGCTACTTTCCAACTGAAGAAGAAGGATAGATACTATAATTCCTAAACACCAGAAGAACTAACAATAAGAGTCAAATGTGGTATAGTACTGTATGTCAAAACTGCTGTTATGTAGGATTAGGGTTCTTAGTAAACAGTGCATCTTTGAAACAACGGCACTCAAGAGATGTATAACAAAACCTGGATTCAGATTAGAAAATGGATGACCTCATTTTATTCAGTAAATATAATCCATGGGGTGCATCTCTGTGCATTTGAAAGACCCAGTGAATTTAGAGCATGCATGTGGTTTGCATTCCTGTGGATGAGTTTCCCCCTGCCTTTTTTATCGTTATGCAATACCTGTCACTCTACGTTAACATCTCTGCACTTTGCCCCAAATGAGTTCGGAAGAAATGAGCCACGACATTTCTGTCCATTTTTACCATTTATATCCCCTCCATCCAACTGCATTCCTCGTCTTCCTCCCCTCAGATTGTATGTCACATGTAGCATTTGATTACTAATACCATCATCATCATAGTAGTAGTGTTGGAGTGAAAATACTTTTATTTGGAAATCCCATGTAAATGTTATATTATTTCAGTTTAGTACTGTAAGTTGCTGACATTAATATTTTGACTAAACTTCAAAAAATTATTTTCTTAATATTTTGGTTTTCCAGTAAAATTATTATGTTTATTTGTCATACCCCATTGGAAAATTATTTTGTTTTAAACCTTGCATAAACCTTAATACATTTTGTTAGATTTATGCATCATTACATCACAAACAATACCATTGCATCTCCAGTGTGCTTAAAGCTGAAGTTTGTCATTTCTGTGACACTAGAAGAATTGCAAACTTGGCAAAAAAAAAAAACCCAAAACAATAATTTATATTTTATTATTCAAAACATCTTTCTAAATATGCCCCTCACCTGCAGAGTTGTTCAAACAGTCAGATAGTCCCGCCTCCAACTCACACCATTGGCTGGTCTAAGCATGTCACAAAACGAACACAGGAATTTTTATTTTTGAGAAAATTCACCTTTGGGTGCCTTGGACTTATTGTTGTTTCTGCATATTAATTTTGGATGGAAAATAATGTATTTTAGCATGTCAAAAGTTACATACTTCAGCTTTAAACATATATTCCAGGTTCAATACAAGTTAAGCTCAATCGACAGCATTTGTGCCATAATGTTGATTACCATAAAAAATATTTTTAAAAAAAACAGCAAAAAAATCGAGGTTACACTGAGGCAGAAATGTGAAGCTTATAATTTTATATAAACACTTGCATTCATTTTTCTGTTAAAACGCATGTATTATTTGAGCTGTAAAGTTGTTTATATAATTTTTACAATCGTTTTAGAGTTTTAGGGTTTGTTGACATTATATCATCATGGCAACAAAATTGTAAAATTGGCTTTAACTTTACACAGAAGGTTAGTAAGCGATTTTATCAAACTTAAATCATGTTAAGAAGCTTATTGGTTATGTCTTGTGGCTATACTTTTGAAACTATTTTAACGTTTACAGACTGGCCCCATTCGCTTCCATTGTAAGTGCCTCGCTAAAACCCAGATTTTTGCTTATTTTAAAAGAAAAGGAGGGGCAAGTAAATTTTTGTGATACTTAATTTTCAAACTTAATTTTTGTGATAATCAATATTATGACACAAATGCTGTCGATAGAGCTTAACTTGTATTGAACCCAGAATTTTTCTTTACATGAGGAGTAGAGGTCGACTGATATAGGACTTTGCAGATACTGATAACTCATACTGTATAACGTCAGCGCGCCCTTCCCAGCCACTCCAGCACCGGACACAACGGGACACAACGGGGGAAAATTATCTGTGTGTATTTTTGCTGATAACCGATAGTTCCAGAAACCGTTATCTGTGCCGATTAATTGGCAAAACCGATATATAGGTCGACCTCTAATTAGGAGCACTACTGTATTTGTATGGCGAGTGGAGTTTCTGCTGTAGCTATGCGTCCCAAATCAGCCACTTATTATTTTAGCTAGTTTACTGCCTCATATTGCTGCGGTACACAGTAAGGCAGCTCACTAGGTTTCAAAACAGAAGGAGTGAATCTAGAAAATTCACATCTGTTGTAATGCTGCCCTCATGTGATATTGGAATTAGCCTACTTCCCACTTCTGATGTGGTAATTATGAGGACGTCATGTTCACATGCTTTGTTGTCGGAAAGAACAGGAAACATGGTCGACGCCAGGTTCATTCATTCAGATTATTTTTGACACCATAATACACATCACTAAGTTAGCTTGCTGATGATAATGGAATTTTGGTCAAATACAAGCTATTTTCATGGTGTAAAAATGATCAAAATATTACCAAAACGACAAGTGCTAGCAGTTAACTGTATTTAGAAAAATGAACAAAACCTGTCATTCACTACAGAAACTGTACTCTCCCCCACCATGTTGAAAGTTTAGGACTCATCTCATCTCGGAAACTCTGGTATAAAAATGTTCTCAGTGTTTCCCAGTCGTAATTACGACTTGAGGAATCATTCATGTGGAACTTCCGAGTGGGGAAACTCGTATTTACGCTAATTCCGATAGTACGTGAAGGCAGCATTAATATCACATATTAACACAAAGCTTCTTTATGTATCAGCCATTGTTTAGAATAAAAAATATCTGGACATTTCATGTATAGGATTCACTCTTGGCCTATAAACCAGCATCAGACAGAATTGGGTAAAGACATGAACATCTTGACTTCCTACAATAGACGTATCAGCATTTATTGCTAATTTGTAGTACGAACTTCATATATACCAAGCAATTCAACAAGATTTCTTCTTTTATAATAATGAGCCTATATATCCTATATATTCTCAGCAATATTCTGTTCAAACTGTTGCTCCTCCATGATAATTGCTAGCTTGAAAGAGAAAACACACTGTAGAAGCAGACAGTTCACGCTAATCTCACTATCAGTTGTCTTTAAATTGTTTGATGTGCAGCAATTTGGGTCAACTTCTGTTGCTTTTAAATGTGCTATAAAAATAAACTTTGACTCGACTATACCACCATGGTGGTGAGTGGTGGTGTTGTAGTGGGCTAAAGCACATACTGGTAAGCAGAAGGTTGCTGGTTTGATCCCCACAGCCACCACCATTGTGTCCTTGAGCAAGGCACTTAACTCCAGGTTGCTCCGGGGGGGATTGTCCCTGTAATAAGTGCACTGTAAGTCGCTTTGGATAAAAGCATCTGCCAAATGCATAAATGTAAATGTAAATACCGCCACTTGCTGCAACATTGAGAATACAACATGTACTTGAAGTCTGACACATTTTGGAACACACCTACGAACAAAATCGAGCATGTGTATGTTTTGACCTTAAATTTGCATTATTGTGTAGAGAACCAATTTTGTTCTATCACAGTTGCTCAAGCCTTTTCTATACTTTGCTCAAAAATTGCAAACACTAAATGGGTTAAACTGTTAGCATCCTTGTTGCTTGTTTACAGCTTCAAGATGCAAAAAACATTGCTATGGTTATTACTATTTCAACTGTTGCAATTTCATCCAGCATTCAAAATGGAAATGCACATATTTCTCAAAGTTCAGTGGTTGATTTTCAAACGTTAACTTCTGGTTTATTAGTGAACATCTCGGCCGTTTCATGAACTGATTTCAGAGGTGAACTTTGACTTAATGGTTGATTAAGTAACATCATAAAACTTGTATATTACTGGAGTGCAAGGACCAAAAAGGTATTTTGAAATCATGCAGTGTAAGTAGATTTTTTTTTAGCTCCCATTTTTTTTCTTGTTTTTTTGTAGAAAATGTGAGTGGTGCTTGCCTGTGCAAAACTCACTGCCACAATGCTAGGGTGTTGTGGGTTGTTGCATGATGTTGCTGTGTGGTCACTAAAATTATCTGATTGGTTGTTCAAGCTTAATTGCTGGTTACTAGGGTGCTCTGGGTGGTTACTAAGGCATTGATAGGTGGTAACTAGGGTGGTCTGTGTGGTTTTTAGGAGGTTGCTTACTGGCCAGACTGGTCTCACTGTGAATTCAGAAACAGTAAACTGGCATTTAGTAATAGTTATATATTTCTTTAATATTTTCCTAATTTACTATGCAGTACTGGTGAACCCTCAAGCCTTTATTTTGGTCTCATCTTCATTGCTGTCAACAAAAACCCCCGCTTTCATGGTGTATAGTAAAGTGTAGGCCAAACATAGAGGTATGTGATATTATGCATATGTGCAATTAAAGTAAATCTGAATCGCTTTAAATAATAAACTCATTGCATGTTAGCACACCTAATTGAACTCCGAGCACTTCTGACACTCAGCACACCAGATAGATATAGTTTGTGTGTATGGAGCACAGAACCACCCTGAACCACATCAGTAATACACTGATCCCATTTACATGTATTTAAGATCACCTCACACTAAAGACAAAACAACCGTGCACAGGCACAGGCAGCACGTTGAGACTATTTATTTATTTAATTAAATTGCAGCCCTTATGGTTTGAAACCCAAATTGCACCATATTGTGATTTCGATTTTATTTCGGTTAATCATTCAGCCATAGGCGCTTGCACCAATGACACGTACAGTCCGAGCTGTCAGCAACGCAGACAACTGAAGTATACTTTGGCCTTTTAATGGAGTAAAAATGTTATCTTAGATGGAAAAAGGAACTTCCGATTGGAACATTTGGTAACAACATGCCGACTTCCCTTTTGATCATGTTGTACTGGCCCATGTCAAAAGAGCCCACTCCCAAGTCTCTGTGATAATCTGGTCTCTAGATATTCCTCATTCAACATAAATCTATTGGACTTTTTCATCTGATTCATCCTATGCAAGGTAACAATCATAAATCTGATTGTTTAGAAAAGAAATAGCACACCTCTCCTCAACAAGCCGGATGATTTGAGGTGTCGTTGATGTCCGTAGCACAAATAGTGCAGGATGAGATACGTGACAAAGTTAATGTTAAGGGTTTGTTCAAATCCCTAAACTTAAGTATGAGCAATTGTAATAGGGATGCTTACTTCAGCAAACACCACTAGTAATTATTATGGCTGAGGTAAGCGGGTGAATAAGGTGCAGTTCTTAGAACGAACCCTCTCGTCATCTCTCTCTCTCACTCACTCACGCACACACGCACGTGCTGTGGCTTTGCATTCAAAGGAAACCAGAAGAGAATTGGCAAGCCTCCCGATGACTTAAGTCCAACTTCCCCTTGTATTATATGATAACCATAAACACAAGAACAGAACTGTGAGGGAAGAACCCAGGGTGTGATCTGGCACTCTGAAAGATAGAATCTACACAATACGACACCTTAGGGTATTACTGGTGTAGGACTGACAAGCTGTGCTGCTCTAAAATGATATTCACATTTGCTTCAGTACACGCATTTACTTAGATGCACATAGCAGCACAGGAATGATCTGAAAGTGAGGCACATTGAGGGTAAAATTATAAATCTTATCAGCTTGGCTCATGAATATTTACAATAATGGAACATTTCTATGACGCATATATCAAGATCCACAGTCTTTTGTCTTGAAGTCAAGGCATTTGTATTTGTATAGTGCTTTTCACAACATGCCTAATTTCAAAGCAGCTTTACAGGAAATCGAGCATTAACAGAAGATAAAACTGTAATATCTATATAGTCTTAGAGTGATCATTGTGTAGTTTGATTAAATATTATTATAAATTGTTTGGAGAAAATAAATAATTACATAATAATTGCATTTGAATCCCTGTGAACAAGATAAAGGCGACTGTGACAAGGAACAAAACTCCATAGGAGAAAAATATCCTTGAGTCACTGTGGGTTCAGTTCCCCTCTGGCTAAACAACATGAATAAAATGCCAATATTAGTTATTTATGTGCAGTGCAAGTCATGGTTTTAAATTGGTAAATTAAGCGTTAAGGTGCATTTGTTTAAAAAAAAAGAAAGAAAAATTTGAAGATTAATGACTAATGTCCTTGAAGTCCATCCTGGATTATCTGCAGAGGTTCACATTGATGCATCTTTGTTAGCTGACTGATGAAGGCTTTTGGTAGAACGATTATTAGCATATTATCCTCCCTCTCAATCCACTCTGTTCAGCAGAAAGGGGACTTATTAATACATAGTTTTGGGTTCAGCCATATGCTCGAGGCAACATTTAAATAAATGTCTGAATTAAACACTCGGGACACTTTTGTCCATACCTTGTGCAAATTTAAGATAACGGGGTGTAACTTAACTTCTGCGATTAGTTTGATAGAAAGGCTTTGCAATGGCAAAATAGGGGCAAGGACTTCCTGTTCAATACAAAACCAGGGAGGGGCTCACTCAGGTGGAAGCGACCAATGAACCAAATGACTGAGACCGAATGCATAATAATAATCAAAATCTTGGGTGGGCCTAGCCCAGCTTTGTCAGTCGGCCTATGTAACGGAAAGTAATCAGGGATGCTTACCATTCCAAATAAAGGACTTGGCTATGCTATGAAATTGCTTGGAATAAGACAGGTGGACATCTATAGGGAGAGATTGTAGCAGGTTGTTGATTTTTACAATACAATTCATTTTAATAACATTAACCTTCCCAATCATAGATAAATATAATGAAGCCCATCTGCCTACATCACTCGAAAAACCTTTTTAGTAAAAGGTCAAAATTAACTCTGACTAAATCACACAAATTTGCTGGGAATAAATAACCCAAATATTTAATGCCCTGTTCGGGCCACTGGAAAGCATCTGGCTGAAAAGCCGTTACCGGGCAGTATGCTTTCAGAGCCAAAGCTTCGGATTTAGACCAATTAACTCTGTATCCTGTGAATTTAGAAAAGGAATGAATAATTCTGTGGAGGCAAGGCATAGATCTAGTGGGGTTGGAGATGAATAATAAAATATCATCTGCGTAAAGAAAAAGCTTATGCACCACACCTCCCACCATCACTCCTGGAAAATTATCCTCCTTTCGCAGCTGCTAATGGTTCCAGGGCAAGACAGAACAATAATGGGGAAGAGGGCAACCTTGCCGGGTGCCCCTATCCAGAGTAAAATAATCTGAATTTAATCCATTTGTTTGTACCTCCGCTACCGGGTGTCTATAAAATAAAAGTATTCCTGAGCCCATACATTTACAAAATCTCAAAAAGACAATCCCATTCTACCATATCAAATGCCTTTTCGGCGTCAATTGAGATGACAGTGACTGGAGTCTGATGATTTGGCACTGACCACATGATTTGTATGTGACACCTAATGTTATCAGAAGAGCTACGGCCCCAAATAAACCCCCCTGATCTATAAGAGACGGCATAACTTTACTTAATCGGTTAGCCCATTTTTGACAATATTTTAACGTCTAGCTGGATCTGGAAATTGGACAGTCACTCTTACACTCGCTTGGATCTTTGTCCTTTTTAAGAATCAGACTGATCCAGACTTGTGTCATGGTTGGTGGAAGCTTTCCATTCTTTAATGATTCTGTATAAACGTCTAACAAAAATGGACCCAGTTCTGTAGCATAAGATCTAAAGAATTCAGCAGCAAAGCCACCTGTCCCCGAAGCCTTGCCTGTAGGTTAAGGCCTTAATTACCTCACCAAACTCCTCCAAGGTTATCTCAGAATCAAGAGATTTTTTTTTTGCTCAGACATCAGTTTAGGAAGTTCTAATTGTTCCACAAAGTTTCTAATATCTTCATCAGTAGACAAAGACGTGGAACTATAAAGATCAAGATAGAACTCTTTAACAGCATTATTAATATCAGTGGCCAAGTTAAATATTTCACCACCAGCAGATTTTACTGATGGAATGGTAGAAAAAGACTCCCTCTGTTTTATATGTCTAGCCAAAAGCTTCCCTGCTTTGTCCCCCCGACTCAAAATATGACATTTATGTTTGCCCTCAATACTCAAAACTCCAAATTCCACAACAAAATAGTATTATATCTGTATATCAATCGGGTAAATTCCCTGAGACCATAGATGACATTCGGTGCTTCAGCTCTGCCTCTGAACTTTTAATATTCCCTTCCAAGTTCACGAGTTCTTGTGCTTTGGATTTTTTGGTGAATGAGGCATACTGTATGATCCGCCTTAATTGCCTTAAGCCACGCCCACAGAGAATACTGAGAACCAGTTGGTCTCCATATAGACATTGATTTCAGTCTTTAGCATTTGTTGTAACTCTGGATTTTGAAGGGATACATAAAAATGGCAACTATATGATTTATTCTTCTCCGTGTTTGGCAACACCTCTAAACACACCAGGGCGTGATCTGAGACTAAAATGTGTCCAATTGAGCAATCAACAAGAGATGAAATGAGGGACTTCGATATATATAAAAATATATTC
Source organism: Moxostoma hubbsi (assembly GCA_032164185.1). Taxonomy (NCBI): domain Eukaryota; kingdom Metazoa; phylum Chordata; class Actinopteri; order Cypriniformes; family Catostomidae; genus Moxostoma; species Moxostoma hubbsi. Next base: position 6,189,018 of record JAVLUX010000019.1, read on the forward strand.
TAGAGTAAATCTTATGGACTGATGAAAAAAATGTATAGTCCCTACCAGATGGGTTCAAATGTTTCCAAGTATCTGTTAGACCAAGATTTTTACACATCCTGTGAAGCATCAGTTTTGCTCTAGGGGGGCTTGCACACTTTTGCTTCACAATGACCAAGGACTCCATCAAAAGATGAAGGTCTCCTCCCAATATTATATCATGAGGGGTGCCAGCAGCTTGCAACATCCCTTCAAGATCTATAAAGTCCTGATCATCCACGTTAGGTGCATAAATATTAGCCAAAATAAGACTGCCCCTGAATTTCAGCTAAAACAATAATGACACTTCCTAATTAAGTTGGCTTGTGAGAGCCAACTTACTGATATTGTATCTTAGAAAACTGTTAACTTTAATGCAGCCTAGAGCTTTAACTCTACAAACTCCAAACTCAGACTAGACCTTTGGACTGTTCTGAAGTCAGTTGCTATATCTTTTCTAACTGATCGGACCAAGCGTGCCGCACAAGCCCTCAAAAGTGAAGCCAAAACGTCTCGATCGCCCCCCAGAGGCCGGTCCTAGTATAGGTCATAAACCCCGCCTCCCCATGTTATTCAACGGGACGTGAGACCAACTAAACAATTAAATTACACTTCACATATCTTTTTTCCAAAGACAGTTTCTGTCATTTACTGTAGTTTTTATCACGCTGATGTAATTTCAAGTGTTTGTTTTTAAAATAAGTTTGTTTTTAGTTAGTTATTTGATGCTATAAAAACGGTGCTGTTACGTCATGATTGACAGCTGTGATTGACAGGTTCTCTGAGCGAAGTAGTCACTGAAGCACCAACGGACTTTTTTTCGGGATATTCGGAGGATTGAGGAGATTGGAGCTTTAAATTACATATCTAAATTTCTATAATTAATTATTTCACACCGACATAATGGGTTGTTCTGCAGTAGAATGTGCTAACCGATCTGGCAGGGGCGTGTGCTTGCGATTGATTCTGCGAGAGTGAGGGCGGGGCCTTGTTTTCGCGGCTTTACTTCCTGCTCACTACTGCGCATGACTGGTCCCGAAAACGCAAGTGTGCAGACTCAAGTTCCAAGATGTCAGCGCCATATCGGGACACTGGCGGCTTCAGTTCTCTCCGATGGAAAAGAGCGAAGGGTGTCGTCCATCTTTTTTTACAGTCTATGGATCGGACTTACGGTTTTCCTAAAAATGACGATCAAAACTCGGAAAAAGTCCCATTGACTTAACATTGCGGAATGTTCAGAAATTTAAATCCCAACTGACGTTTTCACACACACAGACAAAAAAAGGGCCTGTCAGCCCTGCGTCTCTCCCTCTCTCTCTCCCTCAGAGGATTTATTTTACCAAGCAGCCAATAAGTAATGACCTAAAATCTTCATAGCCACAGTATAGTAGCTTCCAGGTTGACTTTGTTCACTCAGTATGGAAAGGAGGCTTGACAAGTATCACCCTGGTAACTGCATAGCAACCAGACAGGTTTACCCTAGCAACCAAATAACAAATCACATATCTCTGCACCAGAAAATCGTAGAGACTTCCTGTTTCACTTTATTCACTCAGGATGGAAAGGAGGCTTGATATGTATCATTCTGGTAACTGCCTAGCAACCAGATATGGTTACCCTAGCAACCAAGTAACAAATCACATATCTTTGAACCAGAACATCGTAGAGACTTAGGGGTTGACATATTTCACACAGGATTGCAAGGGGCCTTATGAGTATCACTTTGGTAACTGCCTAGCAACCAGATGTGGTTACCCTAGCAACCAAGTGACAAATTATATATTTCTGCTCCAGAAAATCGTAGAGACATCTGGGTTGACTTTATTCACTCAGGATGGAAAGGAGGCTTGACAAGTATCACCCTGGTAACTGCATAGCAACCAGACAGGTTTACCCTAGCAACCAAGTAATAAATCACATATCTCTGCACAAGAAAATCGTAGAGACTTCCTGTTTGACTTATTTCACTCAGGATGGAAAGTAGCCTTTATATGTATCACTCTGGTAACTGCCTAGCAACCAGATATTGTGACCCTAGCAACCAAGTAACAAATCACATATCTATGCAACAGAAAATCATAGAGACTTCTGGGTTGACTTTATTTAATTTCCTCATTTCCTTCACCTGGTTACTGTGACAAACTACTTTAAACTAATTTAAACTTTAAACTAAATTAATCTTCAAACTACTTTAATCATCAAACTACTTTAAACTAATTTAAACTTCAAACTACTTTAATCTTCAAACTACTTTAAACTTCAAACTACTTTAAACTTTAAACTTCTTCAAACTTTCTGGGCCAAACTTTCACAAGCCAACTTGAAGTTTGTCTCGGTGAACTTTTTAATCTAGTTTATCTTTACTCTGTTTGAGACATTTGAATTTTAGATGTTTACTTATCAGTTTAATGACTCCCCTGCACTTACTCGAGCCAGCACTATAAAAAAAATGCCCACCCCATATCTTTCCAAATGTTTCCGCTTCCTGCAGAGAAATGTGCGTTTCTTGAAGACAACTTTGCTGTCGGATTGCTCAAGTCCAGTGTTTTTATAAAACTTTTGTGAGACAGAATCACACAGCAAATGATAATCTATAAAACAAACTCCAGCCAATAGGCAGAACAAACTCAAAGAGCTTGTAGATTCATCCACCAAACTGTGCCAAAGGACATGGGCCAGTACAACATGATCACAAGGGAAGTCGGCATGTTGTTACCAAATGTTCCAATCGGAAGTTCCATTTTCCATCTAAGATAACATTTTTACTCCATTAAAAGGTCAAAGTATAGTTTGCAAAATAAATTCCAGCTGCTAGGCGGAACCAGCACCAAATAAACGCTCCGTTTCCTCAAACAGTCAAGTGAATGATCAGTGAGCCGTCCATTCGGCTGCAAAGTGAGTATCACAAAATTACTTTCTCCATTGAATTTATGAAGGACATCACTTGGTGTAGGCATGTAAATGTTTTATGGCCGTCCTTAGCATCTATTCTCAATTTGGCCGGGAATATCAGTGCATAAGCGAACTTCCGCTGATGTAAATGTTTCTTGCATTCCTTGAATCGATCATGTTTATCTCTTGTCGAATTCACAAAGTCTGGGAACAAGAAAATGCTGTGGTTTTTCCAAGAAAGCCTTCCTTTACTCCTCGTTCACATAACACAAGATCTTTATCGAATAATCTCAGAAATCACTCCCCATGGCTCCAGTTGTTAATCCAATGCAAATTTATGCAGCCTCTCGTGTGACATAAGCATGTTGGCATGCTCACGTGAGAACTAACTCATGCGTGATACAACCAGAAGTGCAGCTTTGTTTATTTACAAGTACACTGTGCACAGAGTTAATTACTTTTGCTATAATTTGAACATGCCAACGCGCTTGAATCATACAATCGGCTGCTTGAATTCGCATTAATTTATTAATTAATTAATTTAGAGTTGTATGGATTACTTTTATGCTGACTGTCTCCGCTTTTTGTAGGTTTAAAATAGTGACTGTCCGTAATGGTTTTTCTTAATGGCCAATGCTGATATTCAGAGAGCAGGGTTTGCCGATAGGCCGATACAATGCCGATATATCACACAATTTAATATAGTAAATAATAAACAAAAATTGCTAAAAAATGAATAAACTCTTATTTAGCACTATATTTACTTTTAAAAAAAGTATCTAAAAAATATGATTGTATTATAAATGGTAGATAGCAGTTTCTTCTGATTTCTGTTTAGTCATCAAATTTTAGTAATTTATTTGCACATGAAGAAATTGTTAATATATTAGGAAGGAAATAACAGTACATACAGTAGTCCAACAATCATAGATGTCCACGTTAGCGATCGGATTTTTATAAAAATTACCAATCAACCAATTGCGCATACATTGCATATTGAATAAGACATTCACTCATTAATGAGTAACTGAAGCACTTTTACTTTGAAGTTGCACTTACACACTCAACTGACCATTTAAATGGCCTGGATCACCTGCTTGGAATGTCATCAGAGGAAGGTATTAGGTGAGCACTTGACGGGAAGATAAGGCTTGATTTTTGTGAGGTTTGTGAATGAATTTTTTTTTAAACGAGATATCTGCATATTTGCAGACGGTTTAAAATAAAAGTTTTATTGATATTTGACTTTTATCATTAGAAAAGCTACAGGGAACTGTTAAGGAGAGACTGTTAGAAATCTTGCTTCAGAGGAAGATTTATGAGCACTCCACAAGACGCTGGATCTGCTCAATTTTTGTGAGGTTTGTTTGTTACATCTGTTTAAACAAAATATGTGCATATTTGCAGACGGTATATATCATATTAGTTTTATTGATATTTTTATCATTAGACAAGACAGTTATAAGTTACAGGGGACTATTGGGGAGAGAGAGGGTGGATGAAACAGGCGAGTACGTTAACATTATGAGCTGTATATTACGTACACACACACACATGCACACGAACAAATACGCTCACGGACACTTTTTTCCTCTGGAATTGAGGGGAATCCGTGACGCAGCTGTCTCCATCCACCAGCTGTCAAACTCCTCCCATAAAGCACACTACTCAGAGGTGCCCATCGCCATGACAACGTGCTGAACAATGTACACACGCATGCACGGCATACTGGTAGTGAACTGCTTCAGCGAAACACACAAAGATATATCCTACTTCTCCGTCTTTTGCCTTCGAGTCCACCTTTTAAATTGACCATATTCTACACTTTTTGGCAGACAGGGCTTCCTACCATACCTTAAAGACTTCTATGTGTAAATGACTAATTATAAATGGCTAGCCTCCACGTACTGAAGTATATCGGATGCCACACGATTGCTTCTCTCTTTTCAACATCAACAAGCTAATCTCGTAATGTCCTTTTTCTTAAGACAGAAAAAACAAGGAAGTCTTGTCATTATTTTCTAGAACACTGTTGAGAGAACACAACACTTTTTAAGTGATCGGACAGGGGGACGTTAAATCTGGGCACAACCTGTTCATCAGGGAACTCCCTGATGAAATCTCTGTGTATGCTCTGATTTGTCTGTTTCTCCTGTATATGTAGTTTATACACATGCCCTTCAATACATAACACACACAGATGCAAACAAACTTTCTGTATTTTGTTATCTTTCTTTGGTCTCCTTTTCTCCCCGTTTTGTTTCTCTGCTTTCAGCCCTATATACCTGATACCCATGCTCTATTTGAAAGGAGAAAAAGAGGTGGGGTGGGGGTGGTTTGATGAATAATAGAGAAGGCTATTCCTCCCCAGGCTGTGCATTATATTCTCATTCACTTCCAAAATCTCTCCCAAGCTCTCCCTCGATCTCAAAGCACATCCAAAAGTTCTGAGCCAGAAGCTAGGAGAATAAAATTAGGTACATCGGGATGGGTTTGATCTGCTGAGATTGAGTAAAAAATTAGTTTGTGGTGTGTGTTAAGGCATGCCTCAATATTACTTGTTGTTTATATTCCAGGGTTAGTTCTTTGATTAAACAACTTACCCTAAGAATTAGACTTCGGGGCTTAACTTGTCCTGCACCGTTTGTGCTATGGACCTCAAACCATGCGGCCTGCTGAAGACAGGTGTGCTTTTACTTTTCTAAGCGATGAGACTTCCACTTCCACTTATATTGGACTTGCAAGTCTTATCTAGAGACCAGATTATCATACAGACTTTGGGGTGAGGTCTTTTGACTTTCCACCGAGCAACCACCCAGAACACTCTGCAACCACTTAGCAATGCCCTAGCAACCACCCACAGCACCTTTCCAATCGCATAGCAACGACTGTTGTGGCATGGACATAGCACTACTCATATTTTCTTCAGACAATGTAAAAATCGACTTGTTTTGTGATTCCAATGAAATTCCAGGGAGGGACGGGGAATGTTTTGTGTATGATGTCATAAGAGATTACAGCTAGCTGAGAGAAAGCAGGGAGTTTTAGTTGGCTTTGAGTGCAAGGCAGTCTGAAGCTTAAATTAAACTGATGTGTATCCCATAAGCACAAGCAGCATGATAATTATTATACTCTCTTTGCTATATGATACCAACAGCCATTTATGTGTGTTTTTACTTGGTTATAGATTAGGAACAAATATGTCCCCATAAGTTAACTAAATATGACAACTTTCTGTTGGGGATATTTGGGAATGTCCTTTTTTGGGGGGCAAAAACAAATAAAATTCTAAGTTTTCAAAATGCTAAATTTTTTCTATCAGTCTCTATAGTAATTTTAATTAGCTTTATATAGAAATAATAGAATTATGCTGCCATGTAAAGGCAAAATGCAGTCATTACACATTTAGGTTTGAAACTTTTAATTGCAAAAGGTTTTAATTATGGTGTTTTGAGGGCAGGTAAGGGTATAGAAAATATTGTTAGGTCAATATAAAAAAAAAAAGAAATCCACACAAAGTTCTCATAATCATAGTAGTACCTGTGTGTGTGTGTGTGTGTGTGTGTGTGTGTGTGTGTGTGTGTGTGTGTGTGTGAGAACCCCAAACAATTGTGTTTTCGTGTATGTCCATTTTGGTACATTTTCGAACTGGAGATGTATTGGCTGGGCTCTTACAGTGTGTGTGTGTGTGTGTGTGTGTGTGTGTGTGTGTGTGTGTGTGTGTGTGTGTGTATCTGTTCATTACTGAGATTTCCTGCTGTGCTGCTCACTTAAGTTTATGTTGCTCTAAGCAACATTATGCACAATCTGCTCCACCGGTACTGGAGCCAAAACTCCAGGTCTGCTGACATTACCATCTGAGAGAGAGAGAGCGAGAGAGAGAGAGAGAGAGAGAGAGAGAGAGAGAGAGAGAGAGAGAGAGAGAGATTTAAGAGGAGTAATTAATTACTAGCAGGGAATTACTCCTGAGACACCAATCTAATGCCTATAGTGCTGGTGACATCCTCAGAATTTCTATAGGCCGTACAGTTGGCACAGCAGGATCAAATACATGCAGGGGATTTGATTTAATTAGAGGACTGTGCTTAGTGCAGTCAGCACACACACTGGGGTTGATATAGAGATGTCTGTGTGTACAGGGATAGGGAATGATTATCATTTTTATAGGTTTGTAGAGTTAGGGTTGATATAACATTGAATAGAGTTGGGGTTTATGTGCATAAATGTCTAGCATTTGGGGTTGATTTATATACAGTAGGTGTGTATGTATAGGTGTCTATTGTTATAGGATGATTATAGCATATGGCATATCTTAAACTATGTGTTGCACATCCATACGTGTTGGGTCGCAACTTTTTTTAGTCTTTCAGCTCTTTTCCACAATATCATTGTATATTGAGGCATGCTCTATCTCAAGTAAGGCAGAAGCACTGTCAGATGCTGAGGTGATGTGGCCAACAGTAGCCTAGTTTCCATCCACCTTTCGCGCTATTTTGTTATCGACAAAGTGTAAATGAGAAAAATAAAAATGCGACATTTGCCGCCTTCTTATCAATAAAAAGGGTGTGCATGATGACGTCATGCCTAAAAAAAAACACTGTCGCATAAATTTTGGTTTAGCGCAAAAGAAATCTGCCCTGAAGCTGTTTCCATTCAGAAATGTGTGTTTATCGCTAATTCGCATCCCATATGTCCCTATTTTTTTTCCTCTGAAGTTTGGGTAAAATGGGGAGAGTATTGAGGCAATTCATTGAAATTAGCCGGTTTACTATCATTTTAATTTCTCAAATAAAAGCAATCAGAAGAGGAGGAATTGCAATCAAAATGGAGCAGTTGCCCTTCTGATAGGACTGTAACATTGGTCCTGATATTGCACCTGTCGCAGGTTGGCACCGGTTCCGACCCGAAAGCGGATCGTCATGGCCTTGTTCAAACTGGTACCTTGCACCAAGTAGTGGGGGAAACTTTCTGTCTCAGTATAAGGACCATTAGTCGATGTGTATATGCGGTGTGCACAGCTATGAAAGAAAAAAAACATGCTGTGTAATATCAGGGTTTACATATGATTAATTCCTGATATTCAATATTTTGAACAATCATCTAATCAAAAACATCATCATCACAACTGCATTATGTCCTGCGTATTTCTCCTGCAACTTTTAACAACCAACTGAACTTGATTATCATCTACATTTATTTTAGCTTCAAAATGCAAATTTAGATTTTCTGAAGAAGCAGTAAATGTGATCTGAGGTAAAGAGGATTAGATTTAAAATATTTAAACATTTTAAAATGTTCAAAAGCTCCTTTTCTGAAAGTGAACACATTGGAAAAATAGTTCTGATAGTTTATCGTCTTGAAAAAAGTGCAGAACATTCTGAGAACGTCATTCAGCCGACTTGGTAATTAATTTTTTTAATTTAATGTTTTTTTCGGACCTATTAGGCAGGTGGTTTTAATGTTGTGGCTGATCGGTCTATAGGTGTCTAGTGTTATTGGTTGTTATAGGTATCAAGCATTTCTGGGATAAGATATAGATGTGTGCACTCACTGATCTCTTTATTAAGAACACCTGTACACCCACTTACTCATACGAATATCTAGTAATCAGCTAATTGCAGTGCAATAAATAAAATAATTCAGATATGGGTCAGGAGCTTCAGATAATGTTCACATCAATCATCAGAATGGGGAATAAATGTGATTTAGACCGTGGCATTATTGTTGGTGCCAGATGGGCTGGTTTGAGTATTGCTTTAACTGCTGATCTCCTGGGATTTTCATACTCATCAGTCTCTAGAATTTACTCCGAATGGTGCCAGAAACAAAAAACACCCTGTGAGTGGAAGTTCTGCGAACAAAAACACCTTGTTGATGGGAGAGGTCAATAGAGAATGGTCAGACTGGTTCGAGCTGACGGAAAGTCTACGGTAACTCAGATAATCACTCTGTACAATTGTAGTGGAGTGGTGGTGGCGTAGTGGCTAGAGCACAGGGCTGCTAATCAGAAGGTCACTGGTTCGAACCCCACAGCCACCACCATTGTGTCCTTGAGCAAGGCACTTAACTCCAGGTTGCTCCGGGGGGATTGTCCCTGTAATAATGGCTCTGTAAGTCGCTTTGGATAAAAGCGTCTGCCAAATGCATAAATGTAAATGTAGTGACCAGAATAGCATCCCAGAATGCACAACACGTCGAACCTTGAGGGGGATGGGCTACAACAGCAGATCACATCGGGAACTTTATTAGGACCATAGTTTTCCTAATAAAGTGCTCAGTGAGTGTCTACTGTACATGTGAAGGGTTGATTTTTAGATGTGTAATAAGATTTCTAGTGTTAGGGGGTTTTAAGTTTCCAGCAATGGGGGTTGATATGATACCCTTTATCGCCTATCCCTCTCGATAGCGATCACTGTTGTGTCCCCACAAAGCACAGGCCTGGTGCGACCACACCAGTTGCACCACCCTAAGGACAGCCATACTCAGAGCAAAAAAAACCTTCTTAAATTTGTAGTGCATATATTTATATATTTTCTCTTGCCTTGTCTAGAGACACACAGTAGACGCATGGTATGGTGGGATTCTTATATGCTGTGTTTGACTGCTGTCTGAAAGTAAGAACTACCCAACAGAAGTGAGTCACACTATTGATCTGATATTCAGAGCCTGTCTTAGACCACTCAGTGCTTAGAAATGCAAACAGAGCCGCAGTAAAGCCACTGGCCCAAGGTAGATCAATAAAATCGACCAAACAGAGGCTGTCTTCAGGGTTTCTTACAGGGCATTCCCGATAGTCAACTTCCAGTATGTGCCATCACAGATTCACTCCAGTGGTGGAGTATTTTTATTATTTCCAGTGAGCTGAATCTTTAGATATCGTTTACCAAAATTATTAAATCAGTTTCATTTACTGAATTGTTCCTCATTCGATCATCATAACACCAATAGGTGGTGTCGAGCTGATCTTGTTTTGAGGATTTTCAGTGTGGCATTGAATATTCACGGATTCGTTCAAAAACGCACGACCAAAACGAGTATTGGCATCCTTCATTAAAATCTACATATACATCTGATACATAATAAAAATCTGCATATAGTATATTGTTTTTTCTTCAACTTTGTCAACTGTTAGGCTTGACTTTTATCAAGCTATAGCAAAAGCTAACAATAGCCTAAATAAATGGATTGAGTTTCAATAACATCCTACAGTAATCTTAATGTTCAATATATTAGGGATTGACAGCCTCCGTCATCGTTTACTTTCATTGTATGGAAAAAAGAGCCATGATTTCTCCTCTTGTGTTCAACAGAAGAAATTTGCATGGGTTTGGAACGAGTAAATGATTACAGATTTTTCACTTTTGCGTGAACTAACCCTTTAAAATATTTGTTCAAAAACACCAATTTGTTCATGATCCAAACACCATTAGTTCACTCTTTTCCTTTACTGTAGACCTGTATAATCCCTTCCCCCTCATCTTTAGGGTCCCAGAGAGACCCTCCCATCCACCCCACCACTGTTCTGCAAAAAAAGAACGATGCTATTGTCTCTCTCATCTCCCAGAGGACCACGAAAGCAAGACAAGCATATGTTCCTTAAACTAACACTTCAGAGGGGGTCTCTCCACTAATATCCCCTCATCCGAACGATGCACATAGATCTAATCTAAAGTGACATGCTGTGAGGTGTCTAATAGATTATGCAGGAGAGTTTGAGGGATGCCGCCCCTCCTAGCATCGTGGATACAGTCGCCTAGTTACTGGAGGGTTGATGGGATCTAAATTGAAGTTTTATTGTTCCCCTGAAGTGTGTACTCCTGTTTCCAGTGTTATTTTTTTGTAATGACAGATTCGTTTTTTTAGAACGCATCTGTAGGGGAAATACATGTAAATGTCTATGTGGTAATCGAAAAGTTTAAAGCATGTTAGAACCTCAAAACTCCAAAATGGTTTGCAGGTTCTTTCTGATTTGGCTTGCGAACGGCGCAACCGGGAAACGCATTGCGTCAGCTGGGTGGGAGACACGGGTTCGGGTCCCGCGTTGAAACCAGGAAGTAATCGCGCTTGCATAATCAGTGAGGAGTGTGATTCGGAGGTTGCATTTTTCTCTCTAACATGACATTTTTAATGTTTAATGTCTAGACAAAAACTTGCACCTGATTTTTGTAATGAACATTTTTTATTGATTCAAAAATACACAACAGAGAAAAACACAATACATACACAACAAATCAATATTTAACATTTAACCCCCACTAATATCCCTCCCGAATCACCAACCCCACCGTAACCCCCAGCGAACACCTTAATGTTATATATATGTTATATATATATATATAACATTAAGGATGGAACAAAAGAATGTATTCACACACATATTCCCAGATAACAAAATATCTGACCAGTAGAGAATGCACAGGTGAAGTAGCTTCTTTGCCAAAGAGATGTTGCCCATTAACTCTAAGGTTAATTACCTTTAATAACATTAACATTCACAATCATAGATAAACGTAATGAAGCCCACCTGCCCACATCGCTCAAACCTTTTTATTAAGGGTTTACTGGGCAGTATGCTGTCAGAGCCAAAGCTTCGGATTTAGACCAATTAACTCTGTATCCCGAGAACTTAGAGAAGGAATTAATAATTCAATGGAGGCAAGGCATAGATCTAGTGGGTTCGGAGATGAATAATAAGATATCATCTGCATATAGCAAAAGCTTATGCACCACACCTCCCACCACCACCCCTGGAAAATCATCTTCCTTTTTATCATGGGTGGTAATGGTTCCAGGGCAAGACAGATCAATAATAGGGAAAGAGGGTAACCCTGCCGGGTGCCCCTATCCAGAGTTTAACAATCTGAAATTAATCCATTTGTTTGTAGAAATTGATTTTATGGACACCTGCCACTACCGGGTGTCTATAAAGTAACTTAATCCATTATATAAAAGTATTCCCGAACCCCTATATTTCCAAATCTTAAAAAGACAATCCCATTCTACCATATCAAATGCCTTTTCGGCATCAAGTGAGATGGCCGCGACCGGAGTCTGATCATTCATCACTGACCACATAATATTGATGAAACGCCCAATGTTATCAGAAGAGCTGTGGCCCCGAAGAAACCCCACCTGATATATTGGAGATGTCATAACTTAATCGGTTAGCCAGAATTTTTGACAATATTTTAACGTCTAGCTGGATCAGGGAAATTGGATGGTAACTCTTACACTCGCTTGGATCTTTGTCCTTTTTAAGAATCAGGCTGATCCAGACTTGTGTCATGGTTTGTGGAAGCTTTCTATTCTTTAATGATGCCATATAAATTTCTAGCAAAAATGGACCCAGTTCTGTAGCATATGACCTAAAAAATTCAGCAGCAAAGCCATCTGGCCCCAGAGCCTTGCCTGTAGGTAAGGCCTTAATTACCTCGCCAAGCTTCTCCAAGGTTATCTCAGAATCAAGAGAATTGTTTTGCTTATTCGTCCATTTAGGATGATGTGGAACTATAGAGATCATTTATTTAAAAGCATTATTAATATCAATGACAAATAGAGGTAAATATTTCACCACCAGCAGATTTTACTGATGGAATGGTAGAAAAAGACTCCCTGTTTTATATGCCTAGCCAAAAGCTTCCCTGCTTTGTCACCCCGACTCAAAATATGACTGTCTTGCCCTGAATAGGCAAAACTCCACCTTCCGTGACAACATAGGATTATATATGTATTTCAATCGGGTCAATTCTCTGAGGCCATCAGAAGACATTCAGCGCATTTATAATTTTTATTTTAAATCTTAATTTGTATTAGTAATTTTCCACCTGTTGTCATAGACGGATACTTCCGTGACGTTAAATAGAAAGGTGTTTATATATGATTTTTAGTTTTTTTTTACCACTTCATTATTTAAATTGCTTTTTCATTTCATTTGAAGTGCAATTTGAATTAGTTTTTTTTTTTTTTAAATAAAATGATATATTTTTTTAATGCAAAATCACTGAAGCAAGAATATTCACCGATCCCTCAGCCGGGGGGTTGATGATGTAATTGGATATTGTGATATATATATCTATATATATATATATATATATATATATTTTATTTTTATTTTTTTATAAAAATATTGTGAATATATTTCTTGCGCATCGCCCAGCCCTAGGAGGGAACAAAACTAATTTATTCACACACATTCAAAGTCAATACCCTTCTGATGCAGCTAAACTGGGTCCTGGGATGATAGGTAATAAAACACCAACATTAAATCTGCAGCAACCCAAAATAAGTGATGTATTTGACCGGACAACGAAATACCCAACCGGTAGCGCATGATGGAGAGAATGCATGGATGAAGTAGGTTATTGTGTTGGCTAATGCTTAACAAAAATTACCACATAGTACCACTTAGCGTCCAACCAGCGGTAATACCGGTTTTAGTCGGTTTGAACATGAACACCACACCGGTGTGAAAATTAAGATGTTGTGGCAAGTCTACTATGGTATTATCAATTTTTACTGTGTAAATAAACCATGGTACATATGGAAGCATACTCACACGTGATTTTTGCTTCTAGATGTCAGGTGACAATACATTTGAAACTTTTGTCATGGTGGCTTGTCATTTTTGTTATAAACATGCTATAATATGCAGACACAATCATGCTGTATCAATTATTATAAAAAATGTTTGAAATATTCTTTTAGCTTGATTTCTCTCTACGATGCTCTTTTAGGAAAGATATAACAAAAAATTAAACCTCAGATAGATTCTGTGTATATTTACTATCTGGTGGACTGTGCCATTTTTAATATATGATAAAATATACACTTGAAGTCTCTGCCTCACCCCGGCTCCTGATGATTTACTCATTAGCATATACATAAAGCTGCAACAGTCTGTAAAACAACCCGCGGTCACCGCCTCTGTGTTATAATCATCTTTTAATAGATGTCTGTCTGTGTACTCATAACACGTTGCTCATTTCGACACCATGTGTGTCTGCTGCTCATATGAAATGTGCCTTTCGTATTTTTTAACGTCAAAATGTGCAATTATTTCATCTGGAGGGTGTGTTTTTGTGTTTATATGCATGAATGCTGAGCTCCAGCAAATGGACTGGCCCACTACCCAGTTTAACTGTGGGAGGGAGAAAGTGTCCTCCTCGGCAGATGTGAACTATAGTGTCCTGCTGGGTTTGAATGTTTGTTTGTTTGTTTGTTTGTTTGTTTTTAAGATGGATCTCCAGGAATGACAGACCAACAGAGGTTTGACACAACTGAGCCCTGTGTGTGTTTGTGCATGATTGGGAGAATTCATCCAGTTTTGTAAATAATGTATTGAATATATATTGGCTAGCTGCTCACCATTATAATGTTTTAAAGTAGGGATGTCGATTTAACATGTTAATTTAGTGAGACTAATTACATACAAATATGTAAAACATTTGTGCAATTAATCATGCCCCCTGACCTGCACATATATCCTATGATAGAAGTACATATTTTTCTAGCCTCAGAGCAATTCAAGTTTGAAACATATGTAACTTTGCATTTTAAGAGCCTTGTCAGTAGGGGGCAGTCAGCACGCCTCAACAAACCTCACAACCAGCCACAGAATGAGAGGCGCCTGAGCAAAGCACAACTGAATTACATTTTCAAATGATTTTTGAATACATTTAACTTAACACAGCATCCTTAAAACTCAGCGTTTATTACAGTGAGCATGTTTATATGCATGATCTTGCATAGATTATGCTTATTAAGCCATGTGTGTGGTCATGTAAATGCATTAAAATCTTTCCTTTATCGGTGTGAATAAATAATCAAATAATTTTTATAATCAAATCATAAACGGCTTAAGGATAAAGCAATCGACATGGGTACATTTTTGCCCCGTTTACACATATAGTGAGTTATCGCTTGATGTTGCTAGTCTCTGTACTATGAAGTCACGTGTGTTGTCCCTAATGGCCATGTCTTTTGAAAATATGATCACAGATGAGGCATTTTTCTAGTAAAATGATTTCATTCTAATTTGATAAGGAATCAGTTTTCTTGTCCATAAAAATATATTTTTTTCAGGAGAGTTTTTTAAATGAACTGCAGCAGTGCTCATTGCATCATAAGATGAACAAACTATTAATGTACGACTCAAACTCACTCAGTTAAAATTAATAAAATTAATTTTATTATATCCATGTATGTGGTTACATACTAATCATGTAGAACAGTGAAATCGCTCACAGAAACTTCTGTGTCTTGCCTGCACTCGACTCCATTATCTCAAAGGAGATGGATGACGTAAGCTCCACTGACACCATCTTCACTCCTATTGGTTGTTGTTTCCGAAATCGCTCCTCATTTGCTCATAATGTTAATCTTTTCTCAACTTTGTCATGTCACCGTAAGTCACCAGCTCTCATTGACAATGAACGACCGGTGGTCGCTTTGTCGCTGGAAGTCGCTGCAAGTCGCTGCATGTGCATACAGGGCTTTCTGCAATGTGTGCAATTGTTGTGTGCATGCCTCTTCCTGGTTTGATGTCAAATACAGAGAATAAGTAGAATATTTCAAATCTCATGTAAATACAGATATCGTACATTTACATTTATGCATTTGGCAGATGCTTTTATCCAAAGTGACTTACAGTGCATTTATTAAAGGGACAATCCCCCCGGAGCAACCTGGAGTGAAGTGCCTTGCTCAAGGACACAAGGGTGGTGGCTGTGGGGATCAAACCAACAACCTTCTAGCTAAAGCTAAAGTTTAGTGCTTTAGCCCACTACGCCACCACCACTCTTATCTAGTTATCTAACCACCACTTATCTAAAATAGATATCTAGTTTTGGCCAAGTTCTAAGGTATCATCGTATGTATCTTTCCCCGAGTAGGTGATCCCTGAATGCACCGTGATGAGCTCGGTGGAAAAAATAAATCCAAGATGGTGGACAATGTGAGAGAAATTTTGGTAATAAATATACTTACAATATTTTCAATACTGAAAATTATCGATAAAAAATATAGATTAAAATGATAGAAAACGGACTGTTTTACCCAAAATGTGTGTGCTATTTATTAGGGATGCACCGATGTATCGTCCAAACATCGGTATCGGCTGATATTCGCCTTGTTGATTGACATCGGCCTATCAGCAAATACGACAACAGTTGCCTACCCAGCTGCAGTTTCAGAAAAGATCCAACAGGTGGTACTATAATACCACCCACAGCCACTGGCTGGACACGACTGGCATGACGTAAGAGGGCAACGGATGCCGTGCACACGTGTGGTTTGTTTTCAAATAAGTGCAAGAAAATGTCGGTGGTGTGGGAGTATTTTACTGTCTGGTCTGTGATTTAGTGAAAAATTCTGCTGTATAACATGTGTATAGCAGGTGTATAACATGTGTATAGCAGGTGTATAGCATGTGTATAAAGTGTGTATAACATGTGTATAGCATGTGTATAGCATGTGTATAACATGTGTATAACATGTGTATAGCATGTGTATAGCATGTGTATAGCATGTGTATAACATGTGTATAGCATGTGTATAAAGTGTGTATAACGTGTATAGCAGGTGTATAACATGTGTATAGCATGTGTATAGCAGGTGTATAGCATGTGTATAGCAGGCGTATAGCATGTGTATAGAAGGTGTATAGCAGGTGTATAGCATGTGTATAGCAGGTGTATAGCAGGTGTATAGCATGTGTATAGCATGTGTATAGCAGGTGTATAGCAGGTGTATAGCAGGTGTATAGCATGTGTATAGCAGGTGTATAGCAGGGGTATAGCAGGCTAAAAATGCTCTTGAAAAGTTATTTTTCACAAAAAGAATCTTTGTTATTTGAAAGAAGGTTATATTAAATGTTGTTTCATAAATTTGTATGATTGACTTTGACCCATGCGTCACACTATCACAAAGACTTAAAAAAACAGCTCATTTAATTTTTGTTTCACTGGCACAAAAGGGGGATTAAATAACAGCAAAAAAATTAAACAAACAATCAAAAAAATCTGTATCAGCCATCGGCCAAATTGTTATTTTAAACATCGGTATCAGCCCAGAATTTCACAATCGGTGCATCCCTACTACTTATGCTCATTAGAGTATTGCATCGTTCCTCATGCGTCACCTGAATTTAAATCAGATGCGAGTCGATTCATAAATTGCCATTTCATGTAACTTATATTTTAAAAATTTGAATCAATTGACAGCCCTAGTTTAAAATGAAAATTATCTCACCATTCATTTTCATATTCTTTTACATGAAATCTCATTGGTCCAAAGTCTTTCTACACTTAACTCTATATTAAACACCAAATATGTTCTGATTGATGTGACTAAATGATGTTGACAGCATTTTCATCTTCACTGCAGACAGGTTTACTTGTCTTCGTGAAGTGTCCTTGGGCAAGACACTGAACCCCAAGTTGCTCCCAATGGCAGGCTAGCACCTTACATGGCAGTTCTGTCACCATTGGTGTGTAAATGTGTGTGTGAATTGGTGAATGGGACACAGTGTAAAGCACTTTGGTAACCTCTAAGGTTAAAAATGCGCTATATAAGTGCAGACCGTTTTACATTTACTTGTCGATGGAAATTTGGTTAGGACATGGTGTAAGGCCACATTTTTTAAGGGTCAGTTTTGATTTATGTTGTCTACCTTCCTGTAAGTCTCTTCCTCA
The DNA here is from genome assembly GCA_032164185.1 of Moxostoma hubbsi. Lineage (NCBI taxonomy): Eukaryota > Metazoa > Chordata > Actinopteri > Cypriniformes > Catostomidae > Moxostoma > Moxostoma hubbsi. Next base: position 6,206,618 of record JAVLUX010000019.1, read on the forward strand.
TGCTATCTGTGAATGAGCTTTCGGGGTTGATGGATTGGAAGAGGAGGTGGCCATGATATGGATTCAGGTCTCAGTAGACTTGTTATGAAACGGATCTGTCATGTCCGTGAGCCTGTTACTGTGTGTCAGACCAGAATGTGCAGGAAAGGAGAGAGCGAGTGCTCAGAAGTTCATATAAGGTTCTTTGAGGTGCAAAAGTAGGACATGTGTTGGAAATCTGAATGCATGCACTGGACGAAAGAAGAGACAGGTTTATTTCATTTATATGGAATGTCTTCACTGGAAGAGAATTTGCAGGAAGAAAAAAATCGGCAGAAGAGAGAGCGGAGAACATGGTCAGACTTTATGTCTAAGTGGGTGGTTCCGAGTGCTCAGATTTTATATTTTATATTTTTAAGACTGGCTACACAATTACAGCTACACACAGTGTATTTCTCATATCCCTGTTTAGTAGAATTTTCTTAGCACCAGTTTGAACATGGGATCAAACAGCATGCGTGCCAATTCTGTCGCAGCATGGCTTCACTGTGGTAATGAAAATCTGTTCATGGCCTTGAGCTGCAGGTTTGATAAAGGACATTTCTCCACAGACACACGGCTTGAGGTGCAAATGAACCATGTCAGAGAAACCACTTCGGAAAGCATTCCCCAAAAATTGTCAAGAGACTCAAACAGATGTCAGAACACCAGCATTTTAATGGTTTGAATTCAGAATGATCAAAAACCTGCATATATCTTCTTTTTTTTTTTTCTTTGAGTCTGTTGAGGATAGCCCTGAATTAAAATTAAACTTTTCTGTGGCAGCTGTTCAATTTTCCCTATTCCCTTACTCTGCTCCTTGACAGGACAATTCTTAATTTCACCATGCTCCTAAATTTATAGCAGTGTTGGCTATTTTAATAACTGAATCAGCTGTGTCTCAGTCACTCTGCACTCTATGTAAGAGAGAGAGAGAGGGGGGAATGCTATTCTTATCTTGATGAATGATGTTTCTTTTGTTCTGTGTGATTTCACATGAGCTAAAATAACTCCGCCTGATCTCTCTCTGAGCAGCTCATCGCACAGTATTCCAGTTGCCTCCAAAACACTTTGTTCGGGGTAACACTGGATAGAAATACCAGCCGGTTATTTGTTTAGAGAGATTGCTAATTGAATTGTAATTTTAAGTGTCAACACTTACAACACTTACAAAAAAAAGTAGCACCCTGTTGTTTATGGCATGTACCGTGGCATTATCTTGGTTTTTGGACATGTACCATGGGAATACAATGTTTTTTTTTAAATGTGCCATGGAACTATATAATGATATTCTTTGGAGTAACATGTAAATTCCGTGTTAATTATTGGTGTGTATTAAAGTTCCAAAATGGAATGTATCAAAGTACCAGACAAAAAGAGTTCATTACAGTGTTTAGTTTGGTTAGTTATTTCATTTTGTTGGGTAGGTTGGTTAGTTGGTCTGTTAGTTACCAATTTCCAATCGGAAGTTCGTTATTTTGGTTGGTGGGTCGACTGATCCTGTTCGTTTGGTCAGTTATTTAGTGTGGTAAATTTTTTTGGTTAGTTGGTCAGTTAGTTATTTAGTTTGGTTGCTTAGTTATTTATTTTGGTTAGTTATTTCATTTTGATAGTTTGTTTGGTCAGTTACCAAACAAAAATGTGTTCGATTGGTTAGTTATTTAGTCCAGTTAGTTATTTAGTCCAGTTAGTTATTTAGTTTGGTCAATTACTAAGTTAAGTTGGTTGATTGGTTGGTCGGTCGGTTGATCGGTTAGTTAGTTAGTTAGTTAGGTTGGTTGGTCAGTCGGTCAGTCAGTCAAGTGGTTGATTCAATTGATTTAGTTATTTAGTTTGGTTGGTTAGTTAAGTTTGGTCAATTACTTGGTTAGATTGGTCGGTTAGTTATTAAATTGTTTGGTTAGTTATTGTTTTGTCACTTGTAATTGTCACAGTTTAATTGGTTGTTTGGTTAGTTATTTAGTTTGGTTAGTTAGTTAGTTAATTAGTTGAATTAGTTATTTAGTTCAGTTGGGTGGTTGGTTGTTTGGTTGGTTTGTTAGTTATTTTGTTCAGGTTGGTTAGTTATTTAGTTTGGTTGGTTAGTTATTCAGTTCAGTTGATTTACTTAGTTAATCAGTTAGTTAGATTGTCAGTTAGTTATTGAGTCTGTTAGTTATTTAGTTTGGTTTCTTTATTTAGTACAGTTGGGTGGTTGTGTGGTTGGTTGGTTGGTTTGTTAGTTATTTTGTTCAGGTTGGTTAGTTATTTAGTTTGGTTGATTTAGTTGGTTAATTATTTAGTGTGGTTTGTTTGTTAGTTATTTAGATTGTCTGGACATTTAGTTTATTAGGTATGACCCTGTAAACAGGGAATGAGATGGCAATAGAGACCATATAAAAGAGTAAAGACATGTCAGAGACAGCTAAAGAGAAAGTTCTTGAGATGGTGAATAAAACTGAATGTTTTAAGTCTTGGCAGGGGTGTTTTTAGAGTGTGTTTGGCCTTATTCACTGTGTAATGTTCATCATGGCCTCCACTGGATGGGAGTTCTACAAGCAGTGTGTCAGCAACAGTTTTCTAAATAATAAGACCTGACCGACCACAGCTTTCACAGATGAGCAGTCATGTCACATTGATGTCTGAAGTCTCGCCAGTACGTCACAGCTGCGCTGAAGCAGCTCAGGAAAATCATCAGATCTTATCATGTAATTTAAGTATGAATTACCTAATAAACAGACGTTTCAGTCTGAGGTACAAGCTGAAACAACTTCCTGTAACAGTATATTAAAGGGTCAGTTGCTTTGGTCTTTATGTGGTTGTTTTCCTGTCTCAGAACTTTGTTCTTGTCTTTGCTATTCAGACTATAGTGGGGGAACACACAAGTTTTTCTGTGAATGAGGCCCTTTGTTTACTCCAATAAGAAGCACCTGGTTAGAAGCATGTGTGACGGTCGAACAGCACTTGAGGTCAATTTAATTACCGCAGACAGACCAAAGTCCCAGAGACATTCTTATTTCCTCATTTTTCTAGTAGTTTCACTTCTCACTTCTCTCTGGAGACACGTACAAGTAAATAAAAAGATTTCAAATATCTACACCCCCCCCCCCCCCCCCCCTCCCCTGAAAATCCATTCTGGGTGCAAATACTTCTCCTTAAAACTGTCACTGGTGTGTGTGATTAAAGAGACCAATGTGATGACAGAGCTCTGCTAAAAGTGACAGCACTGTCTGAAATGTGAATCCACATGGCGTTGTGTGTACTTTTCAGTCAGCTGTGTGTGTGTGTGTGTGTGTGTGTGTGTGTGAGAGTGTGTTAGTGAGGGGAGGGGTTCACATGTCCACATCGACTCATCACTCACACAACAATCCCTGTCTGTCTGAAATACTCTTTCACTAGCTGTGTCGAACTAGTGTGATTTTAACATTCTTGTGATTAGTCTAACAATGTGTTTGTTTGCCGTGTTGCATTTGGTTGTCTGTTTGATATGTGATTAAGAGTGTTTACGGGTATTACGGTTTCCTATTTGTTTTGTCTATGTGTCTGTGTGTGTGTGTATTTCTCAGGCTGCTCTGCACTATCATGTTACACCATTCATGGCGAGTCACTCACAGATCAAACTCACCTGTGACATCACATCAGGGAGGGCACAACCTCTTAAAACTGGCAAAACACACACACACACACTGTCTCTCTTACACACAAAGTCTGTATGGTCAGGATTTGGAGTCCTATTCTCACTGAAATACTGGCTGAGGTTGGGTGTCAACATGCAGAGAAGAGTTTGGTAAGGTCAAGTATTTATTACAGAATGTGTTAATAGGGACAGCGCTTGCCCACATTAATGATCTAAAAAATGAATCTAAAGTTAGAAATGCAAGTGTTGACATAGAGGTGACAAAGACAGTTTTGTGTGTGTTTTCAACAAAAAGTCTTGTCTTTATATGTCTACGCTGGTTTGTCTGTCAGGGCTTTGCATGTGTTTAGTGCTTGTATTTATTCTGACACCCTGTTATCTCCGTGTCTTGGTTGGATTGTTTGCACGCGTACATATTCAAGCCAAAAATAATACAGACTTGCCAGTCTTATGTAATGCTTGAGGAGGGCACAGGGTTGTCGGAGCTGCTGTGCTGAATCATGGGGTCATGCTTTGGTTAACCAGGAATCATGTTTTTGGTTAATGTTCTTACTTGGTTGTTCTACAAGGTCATTCTAAATTCCAAACCCTAAATATTAAACTCTAGCATAGAACCTATCCTACATTGTTGCGCAATGTGCGGTACATGAATTAGTCTCTGTGATGGTCTGTTCTTTAGATATGACTCGGATCCACTCTTCAATGTCAATCTACAGCATATAGGGTTCGGCAACCTTTTTGACATGGCGTGGCATTTTTTATTTTCCTGGCCAGTGGCTGTGCCGACAGAGAGAAAAATAGTCTGGTTCCGGATAAATCCCATTAATTTTTTCCGTAGGGGAATTGATTTTTAACTTGAACTTAAAAACCTTCAAAGACAGACCTGGCTTGAGCTCCGAGGTCATCAGTCGCTGGTATATGCTTCTGTTGAAGCCATCAGTTCCTTGTTATTTCAACTTAAAAGTAGTTTTTAATAGCGGTATTTCCTACCAATCAGAGAACTGCGGCGAACAAAGTGTGGCAAACAAGCTCTGCAGACATCGCCCATCCCATGATGCACTATTAATGTCTCGTAAATGAATTGAGACGTTCTCCCTATATTCGGAAACTACTTGAAATAAAATACAAATATATTGTTTCTATACTTCTGATCAACAACCTTTACATCAATAGGGTTTTTTTTTTCTTCATCCTTTTTTAAATCGATTACGTCATTCACAATGCTTCATGGAATTGTGATTTATTCCCTCATTAAAAACGTCAATCACACAGGCTTGCACCTATTGTCCTTTTTTTCCAATCTTTAATTACTTTTGTGCTTCAAATAAAAGTTGTGATTCACCTCGTAGCTGGCTGGTTTGGTTCTTGGGTTTTTATAAAGAATTTTATGAAATCGCAATGGAAAAAATCAATTGAAAAATACCTCCGAAGCCAAGACGGCTGAAAAAGTGGTCGAGCACTGTTGTGCTCTGTTGTGCTTTCATTCTACCAACCCCTACTGTTGATTAATTTAACTCCTCCTCCTCTTTTCACTAACTCCAACTCTGATTGGTTGTGTTTTAGATTTAGCCACACCTTCAGCTGAACATGTCAGACAATGGGGAAGTGGAAGACAAGCCACCAGCTCCGCCCATGAGAAACACAAGCACCATGATTGGCTCATCAAGTAAAGACACAGGCCCCCTCAACCATGGCTCCAAACCACTGCCTCCCAACCCAGAGGACAAGAGGCGGAAAGAGGGATTCATTCGATCGATACTCACTGGAGGAGGTGACAAGAGTGAGTGACAGTCAGTTCTCACCTAATGTAACTCACTAATGTTATGTAATATTTTCTATAAGGAGATAGTCTTCCTCATAGGGGGAACACAAGGGCCCAGAAAGCCAATCCTCCGTTGAACTGCATTCAAAACTACATTTTTTTTGGCTTCTGATTTAAGAAATTTGTAAAGTTTGTACAAATTTGTACTTCTCATCCTGACCAGTGCTGAGAAACGTAAAAGGGAACATGTGGAACATGTTGCTTCAGTAGCAGTCTGGAGAATAATTTACACCTAAATAATGATACTGAAAAACTTTAAAGAAATAGTTCTCACAGAAATGAAAATTGTCATCATTTACTCCACCTCACGTTGTTCCAAACCACTGTGGCGTTCTTCCTTCATAAAAGCAGAAGTTAGGCAGAATGTTCACGCTGCTCTTTTCCATGTCATAAAAACATGTATTAATGGTAAATCCGTTAATCGCGGTTAAGAAAAATGTACGCGTTAAACTTTATAAATTGATCGCAAATAAAAAAAGATTTAAATGACTGATAAACCTGACAGGAAAGCTGCAGGAGAGGGGAAGATTTTCAGTGAATAACGGCTTACTTTTAGGTCTGTTCCTCATACAAAGCTATCATATGACTTAAGAAGGCTTCCTGTTCCTGCGGGGTGAAAATAATGGAATTTAAATGTATTTTATATTAAGTTTCATAAACTGGAGGAAGACAATGTTTTGGAGAAAATTGTAAAGTTTACGCTCACAGGGCATGTTCACTTAGACTGAGTTATACTTGATTTAATGGTGCTCTCATTCTCTTTCTGTTTCCCCGCCACCTGCCGTCCCTCAGCCAATAAAAAGAAGGAGCGGCCGGAGATTTCTCTACCCTCGGACTTTGAGCACACCATCCATGTTGGCTTTGACGCTGTGACTGGAGAGTTCACTGTAAGTGTGGGCAAAGTGGTCTCTGCAATATGTATATATATATATATATATATATATATAAACCAATATGCCATTTTTACATTATTATATATTGCCCAATTTAGCTACATTTACCCTCATATAGGGCCTACTTTTCTGTATCATTGAACCATCATTTTGTGGCTCCATTTGCCATGTTTTCACCCAATCACAGGGGACAACATATTGGCTTTTATAAAGGAGAAGCATCCTTTTCCTGGGGCACTATTATAATATTTAATTATGACCAATTCTAGTCAAATCTAAATGGAAGATTGAATAACAAAAAATCAGCATTGTCGACAGAGACTCTCAAATTACTTCAGTTCATTAGTCCTTAACCTGATGACAGTTGTCAGATAACCTAAAGACAAGCTTTACACCACTAACACGCTTAGACTTAGCACAGTTTAGCCATTTTTGTGTGTTGTATATATCAGGCGGTTTGTGAACAGTTCATGGGCGGTCCATAGTCGTGCATTCTGAGACAGTAAAGTTGGAAACAATACTATTTACTATTATCTGTCTGGATGGAGGCAACCATTTTATTGGGAGAATGTCATTTCTGCCACTAGTGTCACCAAATTGAATTACAAAAATAATGATTGTTTTTAACAGGTTTCCCAAACATGCGCCACATCTCTCGTTGGACAGACAGACAAACAAACTCGCACCAAAAGAACAAAGTTTTGATAGCGCCACAGTGTTTAAGGGGAATCAACCTTCAAATGCCTTACAGTACTTGAATCATGAAATCATTTTAACATGGAAAAAATAACAAAGTTCACTTTGAGTTGTATTTGTTCCTCTTGTTCATAGGGAATGCCTGAGCAGTGGGCACGTTTACTGCAGACATCAAACATCACCAAACTGGAGCAGAAGAAGAATCCACAGGCGGTTCTTGACGTGCTTAAATTCTATGACTCTAAAGAAACGGCCAACAGCCAGAAATACATGAGCTTTACAGGTGTGACACACACACAAACACACATTTTCTGTTTTAAAATCTTTTTGAGGGACTTTTTGCACACACACAGGGTGTCTGTATGAGTGAGAGCCAACCTCATGTCATTCTGTGAGGAGTATTTCAACATCTCTGCACCTTGGGGGCCTGGGTAGCTCAGCGAGTATTGACGCTGACTACCACTCCTGGAGTCACGAGTTCAATCCAGGGTGTGCTGGGTGAATCCAGCCAGGTCTCCTTAGCAACCAAATTGGCCCGGTTGCTAGGGAGAGTAAAGTCACATGGGGTAACCTCCTTGTGGTCGCGATTAATGGTTCTCGTTCTCAATGGGGTACGTGGTAAGTTGTGCATGGACTGCGGAGAGCAGCATTAGTCTCCACATGCTGTGAGTCTCCACTGTGTCATGCACAATGAGCCACGTGATAAGATGGTGGTGGAAGACTGAGACTTGTCTTCCACCACCCGAATTGAGGTGAGTAACCGTGCCACCACGAGGACCTACTAAATAGTGGGAATTGGGTACTCCAAATTGGGGATTAAAAAACCCATCTCTGCACTAAAAACACTCGTTTGAATGTGAAACGAATGTGCTTGATGTAATTTACAAGTTGAGACTTTTCTAAAGTTATGGATCATGACTGCTCAATCTGTATGATGTTACCTATTCTCATTCTGATCGTTGTGTTCACATTTCATAAGTTATACAGTGGAACTATCACAGATGAACGCTTTAACAAGGATCGGTGAATGAGACGCGCATAAGCACACATACATAACACACACAAACCACCGCTGCACTTGCGGTCAGGCTGCTACAATAAATATTACACCATGTACATCGAGTTTAGGGTTTGCATTGTGTGTTTTGTTGTTTAATGTTCGTTACATGCTGTTTGTTTTTTGACTTATTTTGGCTTAATGCATTATTACAGCTGTTAGAAGTTCATTATTCTCTCTGTGAGCGAGTCATCAGGATTACCGTAAACACTCGTATAAATGGGCACCATACAATTTATGCAAGTGTATTTTCATGTATTTCTCATTAAAATTGGCATTCATCTCTAATGTAGGCACATTTCTGATTCATGTTACATCAGCCAAACCTTAAATGGCAGCAAGTACAAATTCCAAACTTTTACATGACATAATTTGTTTAATATCGGTTATCGGTATCGGCTACAATAAGCCATATCTGTGCATCCTTAAAAAAAAAATACTGAAATTCTCCTAAACAGGCTTCATTTTCTATGTACAAAACTTCTTATTTATTATTTTATTTTAGGGTGAAATGTGACCCGGGCATTTCTTGACCGTTTTTGTTAAATTCACCACATTGCTCATGTCTGTCTTTTTCATTTTAGATAAAGGTGTAGATAACTACAGCTCTTCCAACGCAGTGGTGAGTCACCGTAAATGACATTTGTCTGTGTTTTCTACTTTAATCTGTGGTGTATCTTGTTTAAGGAGTAGTTCACTCAAAAATGTATATTATGTCATCATTAACTCACTCTCATGTTGCTCCAAACCTGTACTGTACAAACATGAGGAACTGTGAGGAAAAGTGGGAAATTACGGGGAGGGAGTGTTAAAGGAATAGTTTACCCAAAAAGGAGAATTCTGTCATCATTTGCACATCCTCATGTCATTCCACACCCCTATGACTTGCTCTGAACTGTGGAACTCAAAAGGAGAAATATTGATAATTTTTTTATGCAGTTACAATAAATAGGGTCTAAAGTTTGTCCAGATTCTCAGTGAATGACATCTTAAATGTTTTCTTACACAAAGCTGTCGTATGGCTTCAGCGGACCTGGAATATAGTCCACAAGTCTAGTATGGACTACTTTTATGACACTTAAGGTCATTTTTGAAGCTTGAAATCTTACCTATTCATTGTAATTTCATGGAAAAAAGTGACCAGCACAGTTTCCAGAATTTCTACTTTTGTGTTCCATGGGAGGAAAGTAACATGGGTTTGGAATGACATGAGGGTGACTAAATGATTACAGAATTTTCAGTTTTGGGTAACCTATTCCTTTAAAACCTGAAGGGATGTAGTGAACAGCACGGTAGATAGTCAGAGTCACTTAACGGATGCCCACTCAGTCTAAGGAAAGGATTCATGCCAGACACTCCTGCCAGTGCCAATGGGTTCATTTCTCTCTCAATCTCTCTCTCTCTCTCTCTCTCTCTCGCTCTCTCTCTCTCTCTCTCTCTCTCTTTCTCTTTCTCTTTGCACTGTGAATCAGCATCTTTTTCTGTCCAATTCTCCTGCTGAGTCATACAGTATCAGTAGCTCAGTATGAGACAAGTTAGATGCGCCAAGCAAGAAACTAAACTTAATTTTTAACTGATGGAGTGGTTATGTTGGATCTAATTAGTTGAGGCCTTTCACGGTTTGTTGAGCTCAGCAGTACAGACAGTACCACTCGTGTTGTAGTTGGCATGTTAGCGTTGGGTTTGTTTTGCACCCATGTTGGGATGTCAGTTGGTCAGCCTCATTTCCTGCTTGGCTTGTTTCACGCTCCACAGAACTCCAAGACCGTTTGCGAGACGCCTGCCGTGGCAACCGTCTCCGAAGATGATGATGAGGATGAAGCCATGCCCCCACCTGTAATCGCTCCCCGCCCCGAGCACACCAAATCCGTGAGTGTATTTTTATAAGAAAAACACATGGTCTAATTTTCTCTCTCTCTCTTTTTTTTTTTAATCTATCTTTCAATTTTAATGTGGAATTTTAATAATAGTGTCCTTAATTGGCATGGCAAGAACTGTACACTGGCATTGGTGTACGATGAGTAATGAACAATACAAAAAGTGAAACAAAATAATTATGAATGAAGTGCAAAATAAAATGAAATGATATAATATAAAACTGCAGTGCACATTAAACGAAGAAAGTAGCAATGCAAACGTTTGTTGTTGGTTTGACAAAGCCTTGAAATTTTAAAGGAATGTTCAACGTTCAAGTCAATCTCAATCGCAGCATTTGCTGCATAATGTTGATTACCACAAGAATATTTCCAACTCATTCTTCGTTTATAAAAAACAATCGATCAATCGTTTCAAAAGTATATCCACAAAACATGTTAACATTATTTTAGTTTGAAATAAATCGCTTCCTAACATTATCAGTGTTAGTGTTAAAGTTTTATCCAATATAATACATTTGTTGCTATGACAACGTAACAGCCTAAACCCTGTATGTGATTTTGATACACTACAATCGTGTTAATCGTATCAATGTTTACGTCTTGTGGCTATACTTTTAAAACAGTGTGTATTTGAATGCTTTGATGTTTATGGACTGGCCCCATTAATTGCTTCCCTTATAAGTGCCTTAATGTTACCGTGATTTAAAAAAATGTTTAATAAATGAGGTACGAGTCAAAATAATTTTTGATAATTCATAGTTTTGAAAGTTTTAAATTGCAAACATTTTGTAAATGGAAGTCTTTGGGATTTCAATTGCTCGCTATGGAAAAACTGTAAGGGGCCGTTCACACCGAACATATTCTTGCACTAAAAAGCTAAACACAACGAAGTAGAACGAAGTGTCTCGAGACACATTTTTAAAAGCTTCTTTATAACTTGACATGGCATCTGACCAACCTCCTGTGCAATACGCCGAAAAAAAACCTGCTTGGCACAGTGGTCAGAGATGCCCATCTAGCACGTTTACAGTGCAGACAAATGCTAAAACACGTTAGGTGTGAACGACTCCTAAATCTGGTCAATTAGAAAAGCTTTAGCACACTACGTAAGTACAATCTGAAGGAGTTCTTAGAGGAACTAGAAAATGCTGATCTTACATTAAGGATTTTGAGAAAAAATATCGTACGATAATAATATGCTTGCTTGCAATCCCACATTTTTAAACAAATGAATTTAGCATGAATTAACCAAGACTAGTTTGGGAGGATAACCTAAATATGAAAAATGATTAAATGTGCCAGTAATTACAATTGGCAGCATAACATTAGTGTTGTTCTCATTCTTCCTCTTCTCTCGCAGAGCAGCAGTGAATATCTAGAGTCTGGAATAATCATTTCTTCGATTTGATAGATGCCTCAAAGCTAACCTGTAATTACTGAATAAATATTCCTGGGTTCAGAGCAGTGGGTAGATGACTCTAGGTTTATTACGCCCACATGGAGGACTGGGGCCTGTTTGTGTGTGTGTGTGTGTGTGTGTGTGTGTGTCATCAGGGGGCAACAGTGGCATACTGGAGTCTCATTACCTTTCCTTGTCAGCTCTTGATTTGAAGGGGTTTCACTCTCATTGGGTCAGACTTCAATAAATTATGTCCTGAAATTTGGGTGGGTAAACACGCACATATTTCCCTGCTTTTTACAACAACAGTGGCCACAAAATTTATTTGGTGCATCCAGTAATTTGGGTCACCCCTTCAATGTGTTTTGCCATGTTGTGTTTCACTAAACGTCCAAGAAGCGAATCCTCGCGCTCATTGGCTGCCGCCTATGTAGATACGCATGGCTACGCTTAGCACAGCGTTGTTTGGTGACGCGAAGAGCAAACGGAGTACAGTGGAACACACTTATTATCATGCTTTAGAAGCAGAGACAACAGGAGATTCAGTAGCTGTACAGGCGAAGAAGCGAAAAAGGTCTGAATCAAGAAGACAAAAAGACGGGCAAAGGCAAAACACTAGAGTAAACTTCGGTAGAGCATACACAAGGTGGAAAGATTTGATAACGGAGAAAAACACGAGTAGGGATGGCGATGTCGCTTCTTTTTTATTGGACATCCGAGACATTATCAATTGTTTAGACCACTCTAAAATATTATCATTATACAAGTGTCTCTCTAACTTTTTAAAATGACATGTGTAGTCAACGTATGTTAGTAATGGACAGTTTTCAGCTGTGTTTGCAAATGCTACCGGAAAGCAACATGTAATTATATTTTCTTTGTTATCACAGCTATAGTAAGGGGCGGGGCATCTATCTCCATCTCAATGAAACGGCATACGTCTTAATTTGTTTAGGAGCTTGGCACAGCGATGATGTGGTTTTTGAGTAAACCATGACATTGGTTGGCTTGGAAACAAAATGAGTTACTTTACCATAACATTCAATATCGCTAGATAATTGAGGTTCATTTTACATGAAGCAGCTCTCTAATAAATGTAATAACTGTCTTTAGAAATAACGTGAGTTGTAGACAGTCTCCAAAGATTATTGACATGTGGGACAATAATAATCTGTCCTTAACTGTAGAAGTCTGTTCGCTTGAATACAGACGTTTTTTTTTTTAGGCAAAGCAATTATAATATAGTTGTAATACATTTACATGTATGTATTTGGCAGACGCTTTTATACAAAGCGACTTACAGGGACAATCCCCCCGGAGCAACCTGGAGTTAAGTGCCTTGCTCAAGGACACAATGATGGTGGCCGTGGGGATCGAACCAGCGACCTTCTGATTAACAGTTATGTTAATCAGAAGCCCGCTACGCCACCACCACTCCGTTAGTAAATATACTTTAGGAATGACCACAAACTCCAACATTTTCCAGATGCAAATTATATTCCAAAACTGGCGGGAGCAGCAGAGACGATCATGCTTATCAACATCGATAGATGGCAGTACAGCGTCAAACACCACTGTCGTATCGGTACTTGAGGAGAATGCTAACGCAATGCTAACGCTAGCTAGGGAACTACTGAATGTTTGATCTACTGAACCCCTTTAATTTTAAGATTAGAGAACACAATATTCGGGCCAGGCTGTTCCAGGCTAAGATAATCAAATCTAATTCAGTGTGTTTTGTTCTGTTCTTCTCTTCTCATAAGGCGCATGCACTAAAAAAGCTGATGAGACCTGTTTTTTTTATTTTTTTTTTATTTTACATTATTATTATTATTTTTACCCTGACACATCTAAAAAAAAAAAAAAACCCTGTAGCTTTCCTGCGCAAAATGCTGAAAAAAATGGGAAATACTGCGCAACATTGAATGATGTTTGTCTTTTGCATGTTTACATTGAAAAACAACCCAGACATGCGCACAACTGTCTTTGGTGTCAAAGGATAATTTAAGAGCCGTTTTTACCAAGTGTGTTCTTGTGCTAAAAAAGCTAGCTGCAGCACAACAAATGTAACAGAAAGGATGTCGAGGCATGTTTTTAAAACTTGACGCTATTTAAAAAAAAAAAAAAAAAAATCCTTAACCTGATACATCTTCTAAAAAACATGTCGCTCCTGCACGAGATGCTGAACAAAATGCAAAATGCGGCCCAACAGTCCAATAAATCTGCCTAGTGATTGTTTAGATAGAAAACAATGGATAAACAGCGCAGAATGACGCCAAATACATTCTGTTCATAGGTCTATAAATGTTAACACCGACCACATCCATGCGCTAAAAAATCTAGACGCAACGAATATAACAACAAGGGTGTCTCGAGACGTGTTTTTGTTGATGTCATAGCTTGACACCGCATCTTAAACCGTGGTCCTCCTGCGCAAAATGCTGAAAAAGGCGAAACGCGGCACAACAGTGAAAGATGTTTGTCTAACGCGTGTTTACATAGAAAACAATGGAAAAACAACCCAGACACAGAGACGTGTTTTTAAAAGATGATGTTCTTTTTTTAGCATGACACCGCATCTATAACCGTGGCGCTCCTGCACAAAGTGCTGCAAAATTTTATTTTTTTTTTTAAATAAAAAACTGCATTACGCGGCGCAAGAAATCTGCCATGTGCTTTCTTACATGGAAAAAAAATGTAAAAACAGCGCAGAATGATTGCAAAACGCATTCAGTGTCAAAGGACCCTAAAAGTTCACACCGACCGCGTCCATACGCTAAAAAAATCTAAATGCAACAAATATAACAACAAGCGTGTCTCGAGACGTGTTTTTCAAAAGTTGATGTTCTTTTTAAGTATGACACCGCGTCTAAACCCCGTAGTGCTCATGCATTGGTGTAACAGTGAAAGATGTTTTTCTGGCACATGTTTACATAGAAGAACAACCCAGAGAGATGCAAAAACATCTTTAGGTGTCAAAGGATCCTTTAGGGGCCATTCACACAGATGCAGAGCAACAGAGGTGGAGTATGGAGACACACTTTTATAAAACGACCTCCTGTTTAACCTGACATGGGTTCTAAAAAAGTGATACTCCTAGTTCGAGATGTGGCGCAATTATTAAAGATGTCTGTCTAGCAAAAATACAGTGCAGATGGACAGAAAAACCATTGGAAGTGAATGGCCTTAATGGACCTTTGTCTGTACCCTATTCTCTGCACAGTATGTTTTGTTCCCATACTTGCTGCTAATACGACACATCTCCACCCTACAGATCTATACGCGCTCTGTGATCGAACCTCTTCCTCTGCCGCTCTCTACCAAAGATGCCACCACATCACCCACCACCAACACAGCCACTGACGGCGGCAGCCCAACACAGACACCCTCAACCACTTCCAACGCCACCACTGCCACTCCCTCCACGCCACACAGCACAGACAAGACACGCAAGAAGAAGATGACCGACGAGGAGATACTCGAGAAACTGCGTAAGTGCGGATATTTAAAACATTCAGCAAGGATGAAAAGTCATGAATACGTTCACAGAGCCTGTAAAGACGAGACTTTCCTGTGTCATTTTTCCAATGTTAAATTTCAAGCTAAAATGAACATTTTGTAATCGTTTTCTCACCCTCATGTTGTTCCAAACTGGATGTGTGCCTTTTGTTTTTTTTTGTTTTTTTGCTGTGGAACACAAAAATAGATGTTAAGTAGAGTGACTGCTTCAGTCACCATTCACTTTCATTGTGTCGAAAAAAGATGCAATGAAAGTGAATGGTGACTGAGAATAACATACGTCCTAATATCTCATTTTATGTTCCATGGAAGAAAGTAAGCTAGATGGGTTTGGAATAAAAATAAGGTAAATATGTATAGTCATCATTTATGCAATGGTGTTTGGTAATGCTTGTGATGCAGAAAGGACACGCGCCAGCTTTATCAAAAATTGCACATGACAAAGATGCATTGACAGAATTATATTTAATTTAGGCATTTTACTATCAAATATTTGTATATATTAAACCAAATGCTGTATAAATGTTAGCTTCATGCCCCATATCATTAGCAATTTAAACTCAAATACTAATTTCATGCCTATTTATTTATTTATTTATTTGGCAATAGCTGTGTAATGAGCTAGATAATGCATAGTCAGCTGGTCATTATTGCAAAAACCTTATCGCCCTATTGAGGTTTATTTTACAATAATGGCTGGCTGATGTTACATTATTCCTTGCATATAAAATATTAATGATATGTTAATTTTATATCTTGGTTCCATTTATAGTGGACCGAGTCTTTGTATATGTATATTTTTTATTTTTTTTAATCTTCTTCATATATTATTTGACATATATGATTATTTGGCATGTAATGTCAGAAAATATTGATTTAATTATTTCCAGTCATTTTGTTTATGACTGGCTCTAGAGAACCATGACTTTCTAAGAACCTGTCTTATAAAAAACCCCACGCTACAGATGTGCTAAGATCGCCGTCTACTGGTAAGAACGGGATGCTGCTTCTATTAATCAGCCTTCCAGTGTGTCTCTTTCCTGCCCCTTTCTGTCAATTCAGGGCCCCTCTTGGCTGAAGGTTTGTCTTCCTCCATTTATAGCATCCACTCATCAACGGTTGCCAGGTTACCCCAGCGAACTAAAGGAAACTCATCTTTCCCTTATGGGGCCTAAGTTTAGGACTCAAAGTCGTCGTAAAACTCTGACCAGCCCTCGGCCCTCTTCCTTTGTGCATTTTCCAGTCATCCGTTACCTCACCGTCTGTAAATCTGTCTTTCAAAGTTCTTAAAATCCTGTTTCCTCCCCGCTATGTCTCTTTTTCCCCCTCTGGAAACGATTGTTTGCTCTTCATTTTAAAAGGGATAGTTCATCAAAAAATGAAAATTCTGTCATCATTTATTCACCCTCATGTTGCTCCAAACCTGTATGAATTTCTATCTTATGTGGAACACGAAGTGCGATGCAGAATGTTCGGTACTGAGAGTCTCAGTCGCCATTCACTATCGTTAATTGGAAAAAAAAAGATCCAATGATTGTGAATGGTGACTGAGGCTAACGTTCTGCTTAGCCACGGAAGACAAATCCACATGGGTTTGGAACCACATCAGGGTGAATAAATGATGACAGATATATATCTTTTATGGACAAACTATTGCTTTAATGCTCTACGGCATGTGTTTGACTGTATTCTGATATTCTGATAGAGGTTTTGTATGTTGGTTTCAAACACCGCTTTGGGGGTAAGTTGTCACAAAACATCAAGATGTGTTGACATTGAACTGTATCTTTTTCTTAGGCAATATCGCTTAAAATGTAAAGTAGCATTTATTTATTTTAGCCAAGGCTGAAAGGTATGTGACAATGCAGAAAATTATTTTCTAAAACAAAGCTACCCTGAGAAATATTCACTGGAGTCAAAAGTAGCAGGACAACTAGCCCCGATCTTCCCTTTATATTTCTGTTGTAATGCTGCATTCCATTAATCTCGGATAGTCTGAATTTACAACTTCCCACTAGGAAAAGTGCAATGGAATGCCACATAAAGTCAGACTTCCAACTTGGATTCTCACGTGGAAATCTTTAACTCAGATTTCACCTAGATGCAGGTGCGTGACAACCCATATATATGCGCCTTCTTTAAACTTCATCATAAACGCTCGCTGTAATGGTTGGCTAACATCGTCCAGACCCTCAAATTAAAGCCATATTTGAAACGCAATCAGAAGAAAATGAACTAATTCTGCAATAAAACACAACATAATATCAGGGTTCACACATAACGTACACCCAACACATTTCAACTGAATATATTTAACTGTTCACTCAAGTACAACAGCACCATAAACTATCAAACAGTCATGACATTAGAAACATTCGTGAATTAAACTGGTTACTTACTGTTTTGCAGTCGGGTCCAATAGTGTTTTAACGGCCCCATTCTTCAATAACAGTTCCTTAGCAAAGCTTGAATCATTGTGACTGGTTCACAAGCAGTGCATGCTGATTTGAGCCGAAAACACATACAATCCTTGATGAAATGTTCTGAACTTACAAACGTCCATATCCACATCGCTGGAAACTCATCAAAATGATCAAAGTGCATGTTTACATAGACAAACATTTGAAAATATCGCAGATGGGAGCAAAAACGCGTCCAGGGCGTGTTTAAACACAAAACATTAAGACGCAGAATGGGGTCTCATTTTTAGAGGTATAATTTGACATCCCGTCTTATTAGCAGAACAAGATGCTTGATAACGGTCAAAGAAGTTCATCTAGTGCATGTTTATGTAGAAAAACATTTAGGAAGGTGTCCTGTGTAAGTCCCCTTTGGTATATGAATCTTTCATGACACAGATTAGGCCCGTCTCTCTCCTCTTCACCTGTCTTACTGAGTGCCAGTGGGCAGGGCCAAATACATTTACATTTATGCATTTTGGCAGACGCTTTTATCCAAAGTGACTTACAGAGCACTTATTACAGGGACAATCCCTCCGGAGCAACCTGGAGTTAAGTGCCTTACTCAAGGACACAATGGTGGTGGCTGTGGGGATTGAACCAGCAACCTTCTGATTAACAATTATGTGCTTTAGCCCACTACGCCACCACCGCTACATACATGCTCTTTCTATTGAGGACTAAGTTTAGTATGCTTTTTTTATTGATTCCTCGTTTTACGACCGATTGATCAATGAGTCAAAGTTCCTAGAGTATATTAAATTATATTAATGCTTGTTTAACAAATGTTTACAGAGACGGGTGTATAAAACATGGTACAATGTACTCTCTTTTGACAATCATACACGTGTAGAACAATTGCTAGCGTTGCAGCTTTATCAATTGCGTTGCTAGGAGACATCTCTGGTGACAGTCCCTGCTAAGCTAACGGGAGCGTTGCAGTTTTATTTAGTTGCATGCATCTTCCAAGCATCTGGCAATGGAATGCCTTTAAAATGGAAGATCTGAGATATCAAGTAGGAATATCCAACATCCGACTTGTTCCAAATCTGGAGAGATGCTGTCAACTCCTGTCGCAAAAGGCCATATCCCTGATCCCTTATTTGATTCATTGTGCAGCCCTATCACAAACCCTGAAATGTTACAGCTTTATTCCTTTGTTCTGTCTTTTTTAAATTCTGCTGTTTTTTCCCTCACCTGTATCTTTCAGCTGTACAGATTTGCTTGTCTTTTGTCTCTGAAAATAATGTGTGACATTCATTCCACAGGAAGTATAGTCAGCGTGGGTGACCCCAAAAAGAAATACACACGTTTTGAGAAGATTGGTCAGGGGTAAGTCTCAATTTATGCCAGAAACAATGTTTTCATCTCAAAATATTTAAACTTTTTAAATAAAAAAATATATATATTACTTCCTTACCTGATTCAGAGCATCTGGAACAGTCTACACAGCCATAGACATCGCCACGGGACAAGAGGTAAGTGTTTTAAAATGCCAGTCTGTTTCTCGCAAGACTTTGAAGTCTGGTCCACTTTGCAGCATATTCAGGTCAAGATCCACCCAGTTCGATTGGAGTTTTCTGAAACTCGTTCCAATTATGGTCTGGAAGTCTCCATGAATGGTCGTAAAGCAAAGGAGAAGATTTTGAGATACCTTTTCTGATTTTCAAAATGTAGATGCATCTAAAAAGTCTTAAGTCTTCTAAATTCATGATTGCCTAATTTTTTGCAGTGTATATTCTGATACGTATTGCAAACATGCCACGTAGTGTACCAGAAGTTTATGTTTGTAATTAAATATCTCTTTCATGATAATCTGATAGACTGCATGCGCTAGTGTGTTTGAGATACCGAGAGCACTTTCAATGTCCACGGTTAATAGCGAGCACCCATCATTGTTTACGTGCCTTAGACGAAGCCTTCGACATTCTCATTGATCGACGTCCATGAATCAGGGGATGCTGGGGGTATACTACGTTTTATATTGATTGCGCTGAGGCTGCAATGTAATCTACCTGCACACAAGGCTTGGATGATCTCCAAGCAATCTTTGGCTTAGGTTAATGGAAATATGGTTTGAAAAAGGACTAATGGACTCGGAGAGTGTCTGATTCATCTTCAACAGTGTCTAAAAACTCTTTCTGATGTTATTTCGTAGGTGGCCATCAAACAAATGAATCTTCAGCAGCAGCCCAAGAAAGAGTTGATCATTAATGAGATCTTAGTCATGAGGGAAAACAAAAACCCTAATATCGTCAATTACCTGGACAGGTGAGTTCAAGATTTTTTGCTGGGGTGTCAGTGTGAAAACGTCTTTAAGGCCGAAACTGTACACAAGTACAGTGGCAAGAAAAAGTATGTGAACCCGTTGGAATTAGATGGTTTTCTGCACTAATCGGCCATAAAGTGTGATCTCATCTTCATTAGAGTTGCAAGTACAGATGCACACAATGGGCAACACACAAAAATTCATCCATCCATCCATCCATCGTCAACCGCTTATCCTGTACAGGGTCGCGGGGGGGGGGCTGGAGCCTTTCCCAGCTAACATTGGGCGAAAGGCGGGGTACACCCTGGACAGGTCGCCAGTCCATCGCAGGGCCAAACATAGACAGACAACACAAAAAATTATGATATTTAATTTCTTTATTAAACATTCACAGTGCTGTGTAAAACATAAGTGAGCCCTGGGATGTAATAACTGGTTAAGCCTCCTTTGGAAGCAATAATCTCATACAAGTGTTAGACTTGCAAAATGTTCAGGATATTTTGATAAAATTGGGAATACATTTTTCCCTCGATGATGGCAAGCGTTCAATGCCCGAAGCTGCAAAGCAGCCCCAAATCTTGATGCTCTCTCCACCGTACGTCACCGTTGATGTCAAAGATTGATTTGGTGCATTGTTGCATTCCGAAATGTATCAGACCTCAGTTCAAAACACAGTGCAAGTACACGTTGCATTCTCGTTCAAGTCAACTACTAAAGGCGGACCGTAGATCTTTCTTAATAGTAACATTTTATGCATGCTATTCCACCTTGTACCCTCTTTGTGGGTTAAACCAGCAACCTTTGTGTTAGAAGTCCAGAGCTTTTGTGGCTATGCTACCATCACCTTCACGATGTAATGCTGAGTCAAAGGTTTGAATGATGTGTTTCTCCATATCCATGGTAACTAATGAAACCAAAGAGCCTCCAATTTTCCTGTTGTCCCGGTAATGCTTCTACATCACTTGCAATGTAGCGTGTGTTGACTGTGCTTACTGGTTTCCATAGTTACCTAGTGGGGGACGAGCTCTGGGTGGTTATGGAGTATCTCGCAGGAGGCTCCCTAACAGACGTGGTCACGGAAACGTGTATGGATGAAGCACAGATAGCTGCGGTCTGTCGAGAAGTGAGTATGGAATTACTCTAACTCTGCCAAACAACTAGTGCTCCTCACGTGCAACACAGTCGATTCTGCATGTTTTTTGCACGTTGCATTAACGTTCAGTATTCCAATAAGAATAAAAACACAAATATTGAATGAAATATTACATTTTTAATTAGACTGAACTATTTTTATTGATACTTTTTGAACGAAAAGGCACATTTCAGCATTCAGATCAGGAGTGTGCCTACTGTGTGATGCCTTTAAATTCAGTCTAGATAGGCAGCTCACTAGGTTTCGGAAAGGAGTCAACATGCGTCATTTTTGTCTGTTTTTTACACATCATTGTTTGACTAAACACATCTCTTATCCAAACAGTGTCTACAAGCCTTGGAGTTTCTGCACTCAAGTCAGGTTATTCACAGAGACATCAAGAGTGATAATATTCTCTTGGGCATGGACGGTTCTGTCAAACTGAGTGAGTGCGCCTCCTAATCTAGAATGCTTTATCCTTCAAATTATATTTAAACCCCTGAGACCTGAGCATCTGGTGTGTGCATTTTCCACCCCTTTTTGATTTGAATTGGTAGCCCCTAAGAAACATGCAAAAAAATCTATTTTTTAAGACCAAATAGTTTTCCTAAAAATTGATGTCCACATGTGTGAACAGCAGGACAAAATTTTGAAATTTTAAATAATACCATGTTATAGAAATATATATATTTTTTTTATCAAATTATGAATTATGTTTCCAGGAGTGTTGGTCATTCATGTTTTTGAGACGTTACAGATGTTACAGCTGAAATTAGCAAAGTAAATTCTGATTCAAAGTAATGGCCACCATCATCCAATCACTGCCAACCAAGTTCAAATAAAATCATCAATTCTGAATCTTTTTATTGATTATCATTGTACCATGCCAAACATCATCTGCAGGCTGAAACTGAACTTTTGAGCAGATGTTAGGAATGAATGCACTTGGCAGCATAGGAATGTTATAGGATGCTTCGTTGCTCCCTAATTAGGGAATGACTTAAACTCCTGTGTGCTGTCTATCTGCACTGGACTCAGAACAGTTCGAAATGCACCTTATTTTCATCCTAACTCCGTATACAGCCTCTGAAAGCAACATTTTCCAGCTTTTGGATGCATCCATTGATTCTCAATGTGATAATGCACAGTAAATATATGATATTTTAATTAAAATAAGCCTATAGTCCACGTACACGGTCATTGTGTTTAACAGCATGCTGTTTTGCAAATATAAATACAATTTTAGAAACCTGTTATCACTGTAGATGTGTATTCAAGGAATTGTTATGTGTGAATTGCATTTTTAGTGTCTTTCTTTTAATAATTTAGTAGATTTGGTTAAAAGAAAAAAAGAAGTGCTTTTGAAAAAATAAGGTCATACATATAATTATAAAATTTTTCATCCTTAACTTTGATCATATTCAATGAGAACTGCAAATGTGATGTATTCATCTGTGGTGAATGTGCTGAGCGCTACAGAGGCGGAGCCAGGAGTTTTTCAAAGGGGTGGCTAGGCAGGGGGTAATTGATACAATGACATCCGGGATGGTGAGGTTTGGAAAAATTACCAAAAAAATGACTAAAATTAGGGTGGGTTGGCCAATGGGGTAGCTCCACCACTGAAAGGCTTCTCTTTAGTGAAGGGTGTCCAATTTATATTGTGATTTTTCCTTTTCACCAGTAGAGGGAGTAAGAATCCAGATTATGTCCAATGTAGCCATCTAATCTGAACACTTCTTTGTGTTTCATGAACTGATAGTATCACACCAAGACTTGGTCCAAACAACTATCTCTCTCTGTCTGTCTCAGCTGATTTCGGCTTCTGCGCTCAGATCACTCCTGAACAGAGCAAGCGGAGCACCATGGTGGGGACGCCCTACTGGATGGCGCCGGAGGTTGTGACCCGCAAAGCATATGGACCCAAAGTGGACATCTGGTCCCTGGGAATCATGGCTATTGAGATGATAGAGGGCGAGCCACCGTACCTCAATGAAAACCCTCTGAGGGTGAGAATAGCGATTATTTGAGCTGAATTCCCCACTTCAAAAAAGTACTATGGTGGTACCATGATACTAAGGCAAAGCGATGAAACCTTGGCTTTACAAACAGTGCCATGGTGCAATGTTTGTGTTTAATGATAACACTGTAGTACCTTGACTTGCAGTAAGGCTATGGTCCTAATCAAGTATTTACATGGCAGTGCTGCAGATATTTTGATATTTATGTGACTTTTAACCCTTCTTTTCAGGCTCTGTATCTCATCGCCACCAATGGAACGCCAGAGCTGCAGAATCCTGAGAAACTTTCCTCTGTGTTCCGAGACTTCTTAAATCAGTGTCTTGAGATGGATGTGGAGAAGAGAGGCTCAGCCAAAGTGCTTTTACAGGTGTGTGTGTGTGTGTGTGTGTTTTATCCTGTTCATATTAAGTTACATTTTGGATATTTCAAGGTTAGAAATGTCTGTTACTGTACCGGTGTACCAGCAATTTCAAATATTGACATTGATCTTGAATGTTGTATATGAGTGAATTATGACTAGAAACACTTCTGTAAAAGTCAATGATATTTAAATGGGTTATTCCATGTGAAATCAACCAAATTTCAGAAATGGTCCCGGCTGACATTATTTATTTATTTATTTATTTAAAAAAAGTTTGATTCTGAAGATAAACATAAATGATGATGAAAGCCAATATAATAAATGCCATGGATCAAGATTAACTGACTAATCCATTATGCAATGTTTGCCTATGATTTTGCAGCAAAATTAAGGGTAAAATACCTCAAAAATCCTTAGTAAGGTGGCAGTAATTATTGTATTTTTTTTTAACTCGGAGTATATTACTAAAAGCAGTGGCCTTCAGCACCCCTTGCATAATATCCCAATGGTGTGGGTCCAATAATTGGGGGGAAAAATCCTAGATGCTCATTACTTTTTAAACAATGTTTACCCTCTTAATGAATGTTAGTAAAATTTACATTTTTAGAGAAGTGAAAATAAAAATACAATGTTTTGAGATGTAGTTTACATTCTCACAAATAAGTGTAATTTCAGGTAATTTCACATTAAGCTATTGAACTTCACCTCTGTTCAGCCATTATAGCATCTGTTTCTCCATCTCTCTTGTATCAGCCCACCTATATGATTTAGGAAAGTTCAGTCTGCTGGTTTGGAATGAGTGTTGCAAGAACTTTCTAGAAAAAGCCCCAAGAGCTGAAAGTATGTGAGCGTCAGTATTGGGGTTGTGTAACATATTATATGATTCAAGTATACATTACGAGATGGGGGATGGAGAGAGTTGTGTAAAAAGCTTGAAAAGCTCCTGGAAATCTCAGATATCGGATAGTGAGTGGGAGCAGAAATGAAAAGGATTTCATACAGTGAGAACTTGAATTCACAGCTCAGTCTCTTTGGTTCATGCTAAATTTACTAGTCCTCAGATGACTCTTAAAACGCTTATAAAACATGGAAAACTTTGAGTTAAATAGGTGGCAGGTTTTAGGACAGGTTTAGAAATGTCCCAAGCCCAGATTTATATAATATCCTAAGCCTGTATTTACTGTAAATATGTTTACTTCAAGACAACATGAAATCAGAATTGGAGTTTTGTGGCTTTTAGACTTTAGTTGATATAAAATGTGCTTTATTTCTCTTCTAGGGAAACTGACCAAAAACTCATCTTGTACACTGGGGCATATTCAAATGAGTGCAATTGGTTTTGACATCTCTCAAAAACATCCTCAGACATCAGATGTTCTGGTCCCTAGATCATTTTTAGGTCCCTCCTCCAATTTAAGTGTATTTGATTTGTTTGCTTGTCTTATCGACCACCAGGCAAAACTCATTAGTCCAATTGCTTACAAAAACAATGGCACACCCAAGTCACAAGATTTGACTTGTCATTCATGTCCGTAGCACAGATGGTGCAGGACAAGTTTAATATTTGTGGTTTGATCAAATCCCTAAACCTTAGGCCAGAAATATACCTTGCTCAATTATGTGTATGCAAATACGAGCTCTTCGTCAACCCATGGCTAACATGTGGTCCAATTAAACATGAATAACGCGCATTCTTGCGTTGCTGTGGCAGTAACAGGCGTCAATACTAACGGGGCCGATAAAGTTACCTTCAAAGATCTGAGTCATTAAACTGGATTTGTTGTTGCTTAAAATATATTGACTTAACCTTGCTTGCAGAGCGAAATGCTCCTCAAACTTAATGAGAAAACTCACCAGAGAAGTCGATCTTCAGAATAATTGCCAATAAATGGAGATGATGTAGTCTGTGGCTACTCTCACTAGAAGTGGCCGTCCAGCCAATATGACTCAAAGGGCACATCACAGAATGCTCAATGAGATACAAAATAACCCTAGAGCGACAGCTAAACACTTGAAGGAATCATTAGAGCTGGTTAACATCTCTGTTCATGAGTCTACTGTACGAAAATCATTAAACAGGCATGGTGTCCATGGCAGGACACTACGAAGGAAGTCAAAAACACTGCTGTGCGCCTGAATTTGATCACCTTGTCACTCCACAATGCTACTGGGAAAATGTTTTGTGGACTGATGAAACTAAGGTTGAATTGTTTGGGAAGAACACGCAGCACTATGTATGATGTAAAATGGGCACCACATACCAAAACATCATCCCAACGGTGAAGTAAGATGGAATGGCTCCCTGATTTGGAGCTACTTTGTTGTTGCTTGTGTTGCTTGTGTAGAATTTGTTTCAGAAAAAGTAATAATAATGCTTGCCATAGAAAAACACTGCTAATGAACTGCCTGTAACAACATCTATCATCTTTCTGCAGCACCAGTTTCTAAAAGTGGCGAAGCCTTTGTCCAGTCTCACGCCACTGATCGTAGCCGCTAAAGAGGCGGCAAAGAACAACCGCTAGCCTCCTAGGAGGACCACGGCCTCAACTCTCCTCTGTCCCACCCCCCCAGAGTGCCCGAACATCCGTCTCTTGTGGGCGAGGGCTCACCCAATCCTTACCAACTAGTTCTACTGTTAGGGTCAGAGGGGTGTCTGCGGTCACCACTGAGGTCAGCAAAGAGCCTCCGAATGATGACATCACTGGAATTTAAGTACTTATGGGTCCCAGTGTGTCAGACCCACAGGACTATGGGGTGCTTGCCCCTCTATTTCACTGGCGAGAGTGGACCATCCAGTCGCTGACTCTTTCTGGGTCTTTCTGTCTGTTTTTTGTTTTTATATTGTATTTCATTGCTTATGTGTTTAATGCCAATTGGATGGTGAAAACATTGCGTTTTCATGTCTGCTATTGAAAGTGGTTTTGTTTGGGCTTTAACTTTTTTAAGATGTATTGTTTGTGAGTGAGTGAGTGAGAGAGAGAGAGAGTGTGTGTGTGTATGTGTGTTTGTGTTGGGCCATAGATTACCCGAGATTGCGATATGACGTGAAGTACGTTTGAACTGCAATCTCACTGAACAAAAAGCCACAAAATGGAGAATAAATCAGGTACGGAGCGGTACACTTTTTTGATATTGAAAAATAAGGATCTGTAAAAGACTGTTGATGATACACTAGATAAAGATACTTTGAAGGATGCCTATGCATGACGAGGCAGAAAATGTGTAGATAATAAAAAGTTCAATTCTGTCCCATTATTTGCAGTTCAATGATTTCTGTTATCAACAAGAAGAACCTAATGAATTTAAAAGAGCTTTAAACAAAGTTCTTTTTATGCTCCGTTAATGTACCCTTTGGCCTTAAACTGTGACAGGAATAGTACGATGATACGAGAATGGCACAAACCACAGAGATGCAATTTGTCTTTATTTTGATTTGTTAAGAAAATCTTTCCTGTAAGCAATCGTAATCTGTCTATGCGAGCCATAAATTGTTTATAGGGCCTTTTGTGATTTTAAATTCTTAATTGAAATGGGACAAATAAACTTCAGCATTTGTCACAGTGTCAAGATTATATTTTATAACGAATGCATGTTTCAGTTTGAGATGTCTTTGTACTCTGTTCACTGTTTTAATCATTTTTTTATAGAAATGCTTCAGGTTCAATACATGTTAAGCACAGTCGACAGCATTTATGGCACGAAGTTTATAAGCACAAAAATCAATTTTGACATGTCCCTTAATTGATTAAAAAATAAATAAATAATAAAAACTTGTGGCTAAGTAAGCCACTTACAATAGAAGTGAATGGGGCTGGTCCATAAACGTTAAAATACACCGTTTCAAAAGTAATGCCAGTTGAAAATATTTTTTTGGTGGTAATCAACAACATGCTACAAATACTATTGATTGAGCTTAATTTGATTTGAATCAAGAACATTCCTTTAACTCAAAAGATAAGGTAAAAATACTGTATCTTTTTAACTCCTAGCTTTAACTCGTGCTACTTCTTCCTATACAATGAAAAGTATACAGGGGCTGTCTAGCTCCAAAAGGGGGAAAGAAAAGAAAAGAGACAAGCTTTATTCCAAGTCTTCTGAAGATATTCTATAGCTTTGTGTGAGAATCCGACTTTAATTTCATATTTGCATAAAATCATCCCCTCCACTGTAGCTGTCAAATCTCATTCCCACTTGCATGTATTCAAACTTTCTACATCAAAATGCATCATGCCGGGTTTCAAAGACACTGAAAGCTGTCGCTTCTCATGCGTCTCGGTTTATTTTTGAAGCTTAATGTGCAATGTTTAATATATTTACTGTACTTAAAGCATAAAATAAACATAATATGTTATCAGAGATTTATGAAACATGCTAAGCTGAAATACTGGCTTCTCCGAAAACAATGCCACATGCTAGCTGTATGCTACTTTGAAATGTCGTTCCAGGCCAGAATTTCTGTTTCTGTTTATGGCCTGTGTGATCCCGCCCACCGCCCATTTCCCAACAGTATTTCAATACCTCGGATTGCCAGATCTGAAACAAGTTAGCGGGCAAACACAGCGCGCTGCAGCCATGGAAGCCAGCAATACATCTAGCTAACATTGACAAGAGTTATAAAAAAATTGCAAACAATAAAAACATTGCAAACGTATACATTAGCTGATCAACTTGCAATGTAAGGCTCGTCGCTTGCCATTGTCAGTTTGTTCGTTCCTGTTGCTTGTTTTCCACCTGGCAACACGAATGAGCTTCGAGTCAACTCTCATATTTTGAATTTGGACTGCAGTACCTATTTTAAACGCTTGATGTCAATGTTACATATTGCTCCTTTAACATCAGTTGGTCACTGTATGCCTTTTATTGTTAAAAAAAATGTTGGCATCAACATTCTTCAAAATTACTTCTATTGTGTTCAATGGAAGAAAATCATACAGATTTGGAACGACATGAGGGTGGTGAGTAAATGATGCATTTTTATTAATTAGTTCATTCCCCATTCATTTCAGTAAGTGGTTATATTAGTGACCCCACTCACTGTTATAAAACACGTAATTGTAATGACGGTAAACTGTAAAACAACCACTATGACAAAGCTTTAGTGCAGGGGTGGGGAACCTTTTTTCCATTAAGGGACATTTGAGTATTTACGAAATTATTTGCAGCCCATACAATTGCTTGCAATTCCTGATTGTGGGTTGAAATTAATGTACGCGTTCTGTTACATGCTCACACACCAAAAACACTAAAAGGTCTGTTTATTACACAATATTTTGTGTTGTTATCATTTAAAAGTATTTTTAAACATTATTTGAAAGGAATTTTTTCTTTCAGGTCAATTGAATCGAGGCCATTTTCTGCTTTTCAAATAATTTCTCAAATGGCCTCGCGGGCCGGGTAAAATGGTCTCGTGGGCCTTATACGGCCTAACGTTCCCCACCCCTGCTTTAGTGTTTGAACACAATTTTTTGTCCAGTGTTGGCAACTCATGACAGATTAGCTGTCATGTTCCTTTTAGTAGTATTTAAGATATTAAAGGATTTGTTCACCCAAAAATGTAAATTCAGTTATTGTTTACTCACCCCTGTGTTGTTATAACCCTATAATGACTTTCTTTCATTTTCTAAACACAAAGGGAGAAATTGTGAAAAAAAAAACAACAACAAAAAAACTATATCAGTTTATGGTGACCACCTCTTCAAGCTTCAAAAGAATGCAGAAGTATAATTTAGAAGTCTACTTCACTAAACATGTCTGAAGAGTTTGTGGTCGAAGAATTGATGCATTTCTATGCCCATCCTTATTTTTTATTTTTTTTATATCGAGTATTCAAAAATCAAACAGAAACATAGAGTAGGCTACAGGCAGCCACAGTCACAACGTGTCCTACCCTGACGGCAAACGACATGCGATAAAATGTATATTTTCTATGGTAATCAGGGCCTTTGTCCGGCTCTAAGTAATAAGTAATAATTAAGTAAGTAATTTGTCCGGTAATAAGACTCTGCATCGAAATGCATCAATTATTCGACTACAAACTCTTCAGACATGTTTTGTACGTTCAGTTCTCTGTTTTGTGTGCAGCTGTGCTGTGTTCTGTTGTTACTATTCCTGTGGAGGACCTGTTTTTAGATAAACAAACAAGTTTTCGCTTGAACGCCCCAATGTCACAAGTGGGCTGGGTGAACTGTTGCTCTTGTGCCCTATCATGTTCGTTTCTAAACAAACTACTCTTTAAATGTTTACCAAAAACATGCTCTTTAATCCAAATATTTTGAACAGGATCATTGGGGGAAACTCTGCACCCTTTATATGAGATGTTTTCTTTTGTAGCCTGTGAGGAAATCTTATTGTAATCAATAATCTGCTGAATGTCCTACTGACATCCGAGAGGAAATGTCTTATAGGCGTATTGCAGACGAGCAAACAAGCTAAAAAAATCTGCCTTCTAAATGTAAACACATTTATCAAATAGACATCTGGGTGATGTACGTGTGCAACCAGGGATCTGATTCTTAGACTTCTAAGCTCCTATTTTTGGGGTCTGTGAAATGGATTTTGGTTTGTGTGTGCCAACGATACACTTAACAATCAATGCTCTTGCTAAGGATAATACTTAGTTATGCAACATAGCGGATTGGTTATTTGTTTGGTAAAGTTGGCTTTGGCCATTTTGCAGCCACTTTTTATCCAAAATAATTGACGTTACATATACTAAAAAGTCAATCCTTGGGCAGTATTCAGGGATTACTTTTACTGTTCTGCAGAGCTCTGCAAAATGTCTATGGGGAAATTGAGCTCCACTGCAAGTTTTTTTTATTTTTTTTATCATCTGTCAAGTAAAGACTAATGAGTAATGACTGTGTGAGTGTTTTTGCAAAGGAGGGAATGTAACTTCCCCCGTCGATTCTCTCTGCTCTTCCTGTCGGTACCATAATTTTCAGGGTGCCAGAAGTCCTGCTGAGTTGGCATATAATGGGCTAGAAATCTGCCAGTGCTAGACATATAATAATGGCAAGATTCCAGTACATAAGAATAGATAAAGTGAAAGAATAAGCAACTACAGTTTATTGTGTGCAATTGTTTTTAAATGATTGGGAGTGCAATAATGACTCCATTCAACAAGTAAAAAATCTGGATGCTGAAAGTAACATTAGAGTTACAGGTAGTAATACAGTAATAATTGAAGAATAATAATAAATATCTGATGTTTATCAGTGCAGAATAAGCTTAATTTTAAAGTTAAAGATTGAGAGGTTTAATCAAAGTTGTCTCTAAATTCAACAATAACAATCAGTTTTGACATTTTCTGAATAAACACTGGTGACCAGGATGTTTACCAGTGGTTGCTTAATTGTACTAACTGGCACGAGTCAAATCTAACGCATCATTCAATTCCAAATTTGCCCATTTTTTTCATCCGCCATGTGAAAATCTCTTCAAGTCACACAGTTTGAGGTATCATTCATGTCTGTAGCAAAAACAGTACAGATTTAATTACATGTTTAGCTACAGTATGCATTAAATACAGTAAAGAAAGTTTTTACTCATCATTTTAAACACTAATCTGATCTTTTTTACATAGTGATGCTTATAGACTAAGAGTATGATTTACATTTATTTACATAACACAAAAACATCTTATAGCCCACACAGATTCAGAGCAAAGCTGAACAAGGTTGTGTAACTGTTGTAATGTGGCAAAGCTCATATACATGTTTATGTATATTCCCTGAAATGCATCACATTCATTTCAAAGAAGAGAAAGGCAACACACTCTAGTTTAATGGATGAAATTAACTTGCTTTTTGCATTTATCCAACAAGAGCACTTGAAACATCTGGGATGCTGAGCTTTGAGCTGAGCGCAAGACTGGGTTTATGAAAGAATATTAATCTGCCCCTGAAAGCCAGTTCTCACATTTATTCTTGCGATTATCATTTTTATTGATTCCCACAGAAGACATGAAAAACAAAACATATATATATACGTGGAATCAACATTTAATCCCCACCACTACCCCTCCCAATCCTCAACCCCACCACAACCCCCAACAAACACTCCTGTGGTCACATGAGCATATACATATATATATATATATATATATATAATTACACACATCTACATCTAAACCTCTCCATTCAACCCGATATCACGCCGAGGCGTGAAATAGACACGCCGGTCCACTCGCGGATGCGTGTCTATTTCACGCTTTGCCTCCTCCAGGCGTGTACATGACACGCGCGCGTCTACGTAGAATACCGGCAGGGGGCGATCGTTTCCTCGACGCCAACAACTGTCCGCGCACCAAAGAGGAAGCGATACATCGCGTTCTCCACTTCCGGGTTTATTTTTGTATATAAATACACTTTTTAAATAAATATATATATATATATATATATATATATATATTTATATATATATATTTATATATATATATATATTTATTTGTTTATTTACATCAGCACAAGATACTCGACAGCCCACACACACACACACACACACACACACACACACACACACACACGTATAACAACGTTAGGCTACAGCAACGTTAGGATTTCTTCATGAAAGCAGCACTATGTAATGAACCTTTATTTGTCACATATGGTCACAAGTGAAAGTAACCGGCGAAATTGGCCGGCATCCCGCCCGCACGAACATGCAACGCGACGACAACGGTATCGCTTCCTCTCTGGTGCGCGGAGAGTTGTTGGCGTCGAGGAAACGATCGCCCCCTGCCGGTATTCTACGTAGACGCGCGCGTGTCATGTACACGCCTGGAGGAGGCAAAGCGTGAAATAGACACGCATCCGCGAGTGGACCGGCGTGTCTATTTCACGCCTCGGCGTGATACCGGGTTGCTCCATTACCTCTCCCCAAGAGCCCTCCAAGAATGCCAACCAATTGCCCCATTTCCCAACAAACAAATCCAAATTACCCAGTTTACTAAATACCATTTCATCATATGCTGCCACCCTCCCCATCTGCATGCTCCACTCCTGAAATGGGGACACTCCAGCCGACTTCCATCCCCTCAAACAATCTGTCTGGCAAACATCACACTGGTCAGGACTCAGTTCTTCATGTTTTTATTCCCCACATCGACGACCACCTCATCGCCCAAAACACAGATTCTGGGGCAAAACGAAATCTGAATGCCCAACACATCACACACAACACACACAACACTCTGAACCTTCATCTAAAACCCCTGGATCTCATCACACCACCAAACAACATGGGCCGGATCTCCATCCTCCGACTGGCATCACAAGCAGGTGGGTGTTTTTAAGACCGAGCCTATACAATCTAGAGGAGTTTCAATAGAATCGATGGATAATCTTGAATTGCATAAGGTGAACCCTTGCATCTCTAGATGCAGACTTGACTTTTGTTTTATCCTTACCCTCGCTCCTTCCTCCAATACCAAGTTTAATTCTTTCTACATATGATCTTGATAGAAGATAACGCTCCGTCCACCAGACTCAACTGAATTAGCAGGGAGTAATACACTGATGCCTCATGACCTTTTCCAAAAGTAATCACCACTCCCAGAGTACCTGCTGCTTATGGGGGAGGGGGGGGGGTTATGTATGCTACTCCCAAAAATAGTACAGAGCCGGTGGCGCAGCTGTAAATTCCCCAAAAAAACAAATTTGATTTAGGAATCCCCAAAATGTTGAACCAAATCTTCAAAAGATCTCAGCTCTCATATAGGTCACAGAGTGTAGAGTTATCACATTTATTATCAGTAACACTCACAAATTAATTTAAAGTAATTTCTGATCTGTCTCTGAGAGCATATCGTTTTATGTCATTGTGTATCTTAAAGAGGACCTACTTTTCACCAAATAATACGATTCCTATGTTATTTTATAATGATATACTGTGGCTGTTTGCAGGCACCAACAGCTTTTACATTTGATTTATTTATGTGAATTTCTATTATATTGTATTCTAGCATATATCATATATTATTTTATACTTTACAATAAGTTATATTTGCTAACAATAGTAAATGCATTAGGTATCATGATCAATAAACACTATTTTTAACAGCATTTCTCAATCTGGGTTAATGTTTATTTATAAAAAACACACTTGTTTAGTGTTTTTTCATGCTAGTTAATAATGCATTTAACTTAACTAATCCATACTTGCAAATGTATTTGTTTATGTTGAAATGAACATCAACAAAGATTAATAAATGCTGTAAAAGTATTGTTCTTTTTTGCTCATGTTATCTAACCATTGTTAACCATTACAACCTTATTTTACAATGTTATCTGTCCTGTAATAACCTTTTTTTTATGTTTTGTTGCATTTTTTTCCCTTATGCATCAAATAATGTAATGACGTAAGAAAAATGTTACTGCCTGTCAAAGTGTTTCAGGTGGACAAGTAGGACAACATATATTTCATAAATAAGACATCTTGCTTTTTCTTATCAGAAAGGTGTTTCTCCGCGTCGCTCTGCGCTATGGGAGCTGAATTACATAACGAGACTGATACGGTGGAGCTCACGCGCTGTCCCCGCATCAGCAGCACTGCCGCAACATGCATATCACAGACGCGCTGAGCACTCGCGACACTGCGGTAATGTGAGACTTTGTCTGTGCATGTGTTTTCTTGCATCATTGGCAGCGTGTTGTGGTGCTGATGCTGAGCACACTGTGTGTATATGCACCAATGAACTCATTGCAGTGATTCCATTCACACTGACAGACTGCACCATCAGACAGCGCGCGGTCAAAGACAGGTGAGCCTTTACATTGTATTAAATAGCCCAGCTGCTGTAACTAATATGAGAGTTGCATATGTATTGTTTGATAACACTTCAGGCTACTGTACATTACATTGTCCTTGTCACATGTTATGTTCATGTGTTCACTGCCAAAAGAACAGCTGTGCAGTCATTACAAAATAAGTATACTTGTATGATCATATGCAATCTTTATGTTGCTTTACAGACCAGTGTCCATGTTACACACATTACATGTTATTGTAATTACTGTCAATAGCATTAAGAACAACTATGTGTAATTCTAAATAGCTCCGACAAAAACAATAATAACTAAACTAATTATACGTTAAAGACAGATTAATGTTTATTAGTTTGCAATTCATTAGTAATGCTTGCATGGGCAATCTTTATCAATCCAATGCTTGGTAATACTTTACAATACAGTGTCCATGGTACATAGCCTACTGTATATTGCAAGCTATTGTAATTAATGGCAATAGCAATATGAACAACTATGTGTAATATTGAAACATATGTATACACTAATGAACTAACGTTGCTTATTCGTTAATAATAGTAATGTAATATGTGTAACAAGGATTATGTTACTGCAATGTTTATCAGTGTTTCATATGCAAAGTTGTAATATGTATCAGTAATAAATATGTAGTTTGTTAGTGTTTATGTAATGTTTAAATATACAATGCTTATCCGCTGGATAAGTTGTCAGGACTTGGGCAACTTTCACGCATCTAACTTTATGCTTTATGGCATTAGAGAGCTCTATCCTAATAAGCCCCCTGCACTGTGTGTAGGAGGGTTTTCATAAGGAGAAAATATGCCGGTGTACAGCCTGTGCTCTCAACTTATTACTTATCAAGGTTTCTCCATTCTTCAGGAGGAAACTATAGCCTTTGAGCTCACAGTGATGTGCAGAGCTATTAATCTCTGAATACATTCATGCGGTGTTCTCAAATGAAGGACATGCATATAAAGGATTGGGCTGTCTTGTTGGATCAGGATTTAAGTGTGAGTTTTTGCAGCATATGTTCATGGCATTCTATGAGTGTTAAGAGTTGCACAAATGCATTCAGAAAGGGTTGTTCATCTTGTTTGAAAACAGGGGCTAGATTTCAGGGGGTTGTTGGGGGGCTTGTTCAATGTTCAAGCCTAATCTGTGCCCTTGTTTGAAAGTGTTTATCTAAAAGTAAAATCTCAGACTTTGTATTCGTTATGCACCTTTTATAGGGTCGGTCGGTGGTCTGTCTGTCTGTCTGTCTGTCTGTCTGTATTGAATAAGCATCAGGGCTGGGCTGGGAAGAGAAATCAGCCTGGGATTTTACATAGCTGTCATTTCAGTTTATCTTGGCCCATTTGGCCCATTTCGCGGCCGATCCACTGACCCGCTAGGTTCTCCCAATGGCCAATCCTGACCTGATCGGCCCCAAAGTGCGTCGCCCACTGGGAAAATGTCCGGTATGCCAGATCACCAGTCCAGCCCTGATAAGCATAAATGGTTGGCAAATTTACTAACCTATACTGAGGTGCTTTCCCTGTGCTGTGTTCAGTACATATATATTGACCTGAAGTGGAACCCCTGAATGATGTAATGAGTGCTGTTGCTAGCCATGTCGCAGATTGTTTCTGACGCAAGTGGCATCCAATGCATTAATTGCAGGTACAGCACTTCTGGAAGAACCGGAGGTGCATATGTTATGTAACTCTTCTGTTTCCAGGCAGCACTACATTATACCTTGTAATGTGGCCTTGTTAGGAAATGATCAGCGTTATTCGCTTCACCTGTGAGTGGTCATAATGTTTTGGCTCATCTCACTGTGAGATCCAGGGATGTGAACAGGGGGGTGGCTCTGTGGCCCAAGCCACTGCCCCCTTTGCCCTCCTGGACTAAGGTGCCCCTATAGAAAAATAAATGATATTTGCAAATACTCATTTTGCAGAAGCTTTTTATCCACAGCATCAAAGCGAATAATACATGATGAATAGTAAAACACTTCTTTTTTTCCCCTCCTTTTGGGGGGGGGGGGGGGGGGGTGGGGGGGTTCTCCCCAATTTGGAATGCCGAATTCCCAATGCACTCAATCCAGGTGGCGCAGGACGAATCTCAGTTGTCTGAAACTGTCAATCCGCGCATATTATCACGTGGCTTGTTGAGCGTTACCGCAGAGACCTAGCGTGTATGGAGGCTCACCCTATTCTCCGCGGCATCCACGCACAACTCACCATGCACCCCACTGAGAGCGAAAACCACATTATAGCGACCAAGAGGAAGTTAACCCAATTTGACTCTACCCACCCTAGCATTGCATTGCATTGCGTCTCTTGTTTTGCAGGCCAGCGTATGAGGAGCGACTGGGAGAGGGGCACTTGACACTTGGGAAGGTACAAATGCATAAAAAATGCACATTAATTACAGTACTATTGGCATGGATTGTGCAGGCCCTAATGCATTAAAAATGCACATTAGTGCATAAGGTGGATGCCCAGATCGTAGAGCTAACGTACGTCCCTAAAAATGAATACTTTTTTTAAATGTTGTTGTTTTTAAACTTAAATATAGGCTGTCATTACTACAACTGTTGCACAGCTAAATCATCTATAGTTCTAATATGAATGATAAAGTCTGAATATAAGAGCCACTACCTCTCAAAATATCTGGTGAGATCGGTCTGTGTCAACACGCAACCGTTTATCCTGCTTTGGCTTCTTTTGGAACTATTTTTGTTGGTAGAGCAAAACCAGACAAAATAACTGGCCATATTGTGTCTAGACAGTTACTTGATATGAACTTCTTGTTTATAGAACTGTTGTACTGTATACAGGCAATATAACACACAATTATGCTTTTGCATTGATTTGAATGCACAGCAGTGCTGAAATTATGGACAAAAGCACTCTTGCTCGTGTGATATTGCTTACTGTAAGTATAAATGGAAGCAGAATTTATTATGATGAGCATCTTATTATCCCATTGAGCTGAAGAAATAAGCCAAATTTCCCATCTTCCTCTAATACACCGTTGATTTCTAGACATAAAGCACTACCATATACTGTAGGAAGAGTACATTACAGTATTTTAGGTGACGATTTTAAGATATTTATCCAATAATTAATCAGGCCTTTACCAGCCATTTAGAAGTGTGTGCATCTGTTTTCTTCAAACAGTTGATAGTGAGATATGTCATAACAGATGGAAACAGACAAAAAAAAAGGACTAGAAGAATCTCTCACGAGGAATGGATAAGCGCAGTGCTGACTTTCATGCAGATTAGAGGGCAAACATGAGTCTCAGTCCCATTTCAAATAAAACTTCTGCGTCAGAGCTCGGCTACGTCAGAACCACATTATGAATTCAAGCCTCAGAATCTGAGCTGAGACAGGGAGAGGTAGAGTCGAGGAGATCGACCAAATCATTTTCAGAACTAAATGTGCATACAGGGTTTTATGACTCACCAGTCCTCTCCAAAGTGCAGTCTGTATTGCCTGACAAATACTGTAAGAATATCTCTCTTAGATAGTCCCATTGTAAAATGGAATAAATATATGAAGTCTAAGTACCAGCAGCGGCGACCTTGTTGTGCGCACATGTTAAGTCTTCTGTGTGTTGCGGTTGTAGAGAGACGGTTCCACCTCTAAATAACTAAATTGTGCCCAAGACAAAAAATGACCAAAATGGCAATTGCAAGTGCCAATGGGATAGCCAGGCTTCGGTCCATGGTGGCCACCCCCAAGCTCTTCCCCTGGTCCAGTTGAGTCCCTTTTAAAATAAACATATACACTGAAAGCTTTGACATATCCGACAAACATTTTTGACTGGCAAAATCAGAGATCTTGATGTTTCCCTGCATTTCAGTCTGCTGTGTAAAATCAGAACTCGTGATGCCCAGTTCACAAATAAATCATTGTATTGAGTTGGTTCTTTTCACCGAACTGGCCAAAAAGGTTAGCAAAAAGGTCTGAATCGATTGGCTATTCAGTCTGATTAGTTCGCAGCAGCTTCTCAACTCATTAAAGCAGCATCGGGATATTTTAGAAAATGTATAACGGACCATTCGTTCGATAAATTGGATATTTACCCACAGTCAAAAGACTGCTTTTTGAGAGGTAACTTTGAGGAACTTCCATTGGTGCTGTGTGTAGTTAATAAGGGGCCGTTCACACCAAATGTGTTGTTGCGTCCATCCATGCTGTTTTTCAGTTGTTTTCAATGTAAACATGCTAAACGGACGTCTTTGACTCGTGCAGGAGCGCCACAAGTTCTTTTGTCATGTTAAAAATAACGTGTTTCAAGACACTTGTGTTATACTCTATTCTCTGATAGCACATGTACAACACCCAGACGTCTGTTTAATGTGTGTGTTTACTTCTGGAAGAATGATGTTTGCTCATCTGCAATACGTCTATAAGACGTATGTCTCTGATGTCAATAAGATTCATTGTAAATCTGATCTTTTTAAGATGATTAGCAGCTGTTCGATACTTTCCAGATGAAAATATCTAAAACAGACATCTATCAGGAAAGACTCGGGATGATTGGAATTAATACGAATGTAGAGATAATAAGATCATTTGGCATAAGCCGCGTCCTATGGTTCAGAGCTCAGATACTTGCTCGATCTGTCAGATCAGGCCGGAAGGCGAAGATGGCAGGGGAGAGGAGCTTACCGTTATGGAAAGATGGGATCTAAACTGGTGGCGATGGGGTGGTTGGGGGTGAAAACAACGGGACATTATGAATGATGAGAGCTGTGTGAGCTTATAAAGCAGAGGCTGGATTGTGATTGGATGAGATGCCTGAGTGAATGAAAGTGCGAAGACCACAAGACTTCCATTTCACATCAGAAAACTTGATTACATTTTGCAGGCAAAAGTAAGCAGAAATGCGTACATGACTCGCAATGAATGAAATATAGTACGACTGAGGAAACTGTTAACAAATTGAATGTAAATGTTTAGATTCACTTTCTGTGTAAACATTGTCATATTTTATACATTATTTATTTTATTTTTATTTTTTGGGCTTATTTTAGTAGGGATGGATTACAGACCATGGGCCAATGGGGCCAGTGCCCATGGGCCCTTGACTACCAGGGGGCCCTTGACTGCCTGAGGGGGGCCCTGGGCTTTAAGGTTGCACAATCAGGTTTGGCCATCGGGGGGGTCGAAAACCCATCAACAATGAAAACGAAAACCACCATTTTTTTCTCAATATTTTATTGTCAACATAAGCTTAAGAAAATAATAAAGTAGGTTTATTTGATATATGCGTATAGAGTAAATAGCTCTTTAAACCATACATTTAATACATTCATAAAAAGCTCTTTACTGACTACTAGATTCAAACTTTACTGGCCTCGGTCTCGACTCAGAACTGCCCTACTCTGGTTTCAGACTGGATTTGGATTCAGATGAGCTGGTCTCGACTACAACACTGCTATTAATTATAAATAGTGTGATATACGTTTTATATTCTTGTAAGATTTAATTTCCATTTTTTCTTGAGAGTCGAGAAAATTATTCTGGAATTTTACAAAATGTCTGGAATCAAGTATGCCTGATGTAAATGTAAATATATATATATATATATATATATATATATATATATATATATATATATATATATATATATATATATATATATATATATATATAAATAAATATAAATCTTAAATATAAACTTTGAATAAAATAAACAAATATAAATTCAAATGTTAAATCTAAGAGTAAATAAAAAAAAAATACATTTCAAATAAAAATATAAATCATAAACGTAACAAAAAAATGAAACTCGGACTCTTGGAATCGATTACATTTATTCTGATACTGGAATTGGAATCTGAGTCGATTCCAAAATTTGATGACAGCCCTAATATAAATGTGTGTGTGTGTGTGTGTGTGTGTGTGTGAGAGAGAGAGAGAATATGCAAATCACGAGAGTGAGATTTAGAGAGAGAGAGTGAGTGTGTGTGTGTATGAGAGAGAGAAAGTGAAAGTGAGAGAGAGAGTGAGTGTGTGTGTGTGTGTGTGTATGTGTGTGTATGAGAGAGAGAGAGAGAGAGAGAGAGAGAGAGAGAGAGAGAGAGAGAATGTGTGTGTGTGTGTATGAGAGAGAGAGAGAGAGAGAGAGTGAATGTGTGTGTGTGTGTGTATGAGAGAGAGAGAGAGAGAGAGAGAGAGAGAGAGAGAGAGAGAGAGAGCGAGCGCGCGCGCGCGCATTACAGAGTATTGGGATGATGAGAGAGCAACAGGTCTACAGCACCTGCTCTTCACATGCGCACTCAGAAACTGTTCGGCTCTTCTGATTCTGCAGCTGATTTATAGTAACCGGGACATCTCGACGACAGAATCATCGGTGAGTGAAAACATTGACGTGTAATTTGTATTTGTATATACATTCATACTAATGACGATGCTTGTAAAAGCTTCACATCAGCATTCAAACTATTAATCGAACTCAGGATTGACTCAAAATAACGATGTTATTGATTTTGTTCTTCTGGTAGTGCCTTTGACTTAGTTGTCGATGCTGTTGTCAAAGCAGTGAATGACTGTGGCATTGAATAGATCAGAGTCTTCTGGAAATCCAATGAAAACAAAAGTGTGTGTCCGTTCAGCTCAGTCTGTCAAAAGGTTGATTACCGCAGTGAAATCTAAAATTAAGTGAAATGTCAAACAGTACTCTTACATTTTGTGTCACAGTAATAAAACAGTACCAAGATGGAGGCTATCATGTGTTTTGGGCATGTACTGTTATCATATCATGTTTTTTGTCTCCATATGTACTGTACCATGGTAGTACCATCATATTCTTTGATAATATCACAATACTATTACCTACTGCCACAGTATATTGTAAAGACAGGCTGTTTTCTCTATATTGCATGATAATGTAAGGTTATGCAGTGCATGCAAGTACAATTCAGTCAAATGCATAGTTCACCCAAGAGGAAAAATACTCTCTGTAATCATTTATTCTCCCTCATGTTGTTTCAAATATGGATGACTTTCATTTCTCCGTTGAATACAAAAGAGATGTTAGGCACAATGTTAGCCTCAGTCACCATTCACTTTCATTGCATCTTTTGTCTGTACATTAAAATGAAAGGCGACTGAGGCTAACATTATGCATGACATCATCTTTTGTGTTTTCCACAGAAGAAAACGTATTATGTGGAATTGGAACAAAATGATGGTGTTTTAACTGTATTCTCTGAGCAGGGTAAATAAAATGTACTGTCATATTGCATGCATATGTTTTTGTTGATTTAGTTAGAGGAAGTTTAGCGCAGGACGTTTGATGTGGGCTGGTAAGAGGATTGTCTGTTTCAGGCAGCACAGGTCACTTCCTGCTGATACAGTTAAATGCTGGTGTGTGTGAGAGAGAAAATGAGAAAAAGAGAGACAGATCAGGTTGAAAGTCTTAACAGGATTAAAAGTTTTTTTATTATTATTATTGTTTTCCTCTTTACATTAATTGGTGTTTGCTAAGGCAAGCATCGCTATTGCCAAAACTTTTCCTAAGTATTCAACTTTAGCCTGTAACTTCCACAGCATTTGTACTACAGACGTGAATGATACCTCAATTCACTTGACTTGAGGAAGTGTGTGCTATCCATTTTCTAATTAATCATCACATATAATATTTTTGCATGGTGGATGATAAAATGGGTGGAAAAATCCCATAGATGTAGACTGACATTGAAGGAGGGAATATAACCAGAATATCATAGAGACTTGGGGGAGCGGTACCCTAGCAACCAACAGAACACCCTAGCAGCCATCTACCAGTACCTGAGCAACCTCCCAGAACACCCTAGCAACCATTTACTAATGTCTGTGCAACCTCCCAGAACATCCTAGCAACCATCAGCCAATGCCCTAGCAACCACCCAGAACACCAAACAACTTTATGCCAATGCCCTAGCAACCCCAAAGCAATGCCCTCCCAACCACATACATTTGCTCAATTGACAACCTACAGAAGCAACCACCCAGAACACCCTAGCATCAATTTACCAATAACCTAGCAACCACACAGAACACCCTAGCAACCATGGATCACCACCCTATCATCGTCCTAGCAACCACATAGCAACATACTGGCAACCAGATGACTTTAACTCAACTTGAAAACCTAGGACCACCAAGATAACCCTTACAACCATCTAGCAATGCCCTTTCCAACCACCCAGAACACCCAAGCATTCATCTACCAATGCCCTAGCAACCAAACAGAACACCCAAGCATCGCTTAGCAATGGCCTGGCAACCAGACACATTTTGCTCAACCTGACAACCTAGCCACCACCTGAAACACCATAGCATTCATTTACAAATGCCCTGGCAACCAGCCAGAACACACTAGCAACCATGGATCAACACCCTGTCAACCATCCTGGTAACCACATAGCAACATCCTGGCAACCAGATGACTTTCGCTCAACTTGATATACTAGGACCACCCAGATCACCCTTAAAACCATCTAGCAATGTCTCAGCCAACCACCCAGAACACCCTAGCAACCATCTACCGGTGCCTTAGCAACCACACAGAATGGCTTAGCAATGGCCTGGCAACCATACAACTTTTGCTCAACCTGACATCCTAGCAAGCAACCACCCAGAACATCTTGCAATCTAGCAATGACCTACAGTAGCAACCACCAGAACACCTTAGCATCTGTATAGCAATGCCCTAGCAACCACCAAAAACACTCTAGGGTGTGGTGGTGAGTTGTGCTCTGGCAAACACCAAACACTTTTTCCTCAGAATATATACATATCTAGTTTACGCTACTTTACATAAAACGATAAGCCTGTTCTAAAAAGCTTTGGCAAAGCTGCACTCCAATAATCTTACCAAAAAAGTTCTGATTTGTTTTGTTTTCAGAGAGTGTATGGGGTGATTCAGGGAGAGAATGAATGCACAGCAGTCCTGCTGTTACTACGGCGTTCATTATTTGTGTGCATTGTTTATTTATGTATAAACAAAGAGTCGTGCCTCGCCAAGCTTGCAGTTCAGGCTGGAATGGGTTGTGTGTTTTACACCCCGTTGAGACAACGAGTAAGAGCGCTTTTACTCTGTTTAATTAGACGCCACAATCTAATCTCCATCAGTCATTAAATATTAAAGACTTATGGTTTCATACACAATAAAGCAGTACCTTTAGCCTTCACATATTCTATTATCATCCATTTGCCTTGAGATTCTCTTTAATATGTAATTTTTATGACTTCACTAGTGGATATGGGACAGTTTAGACTTTCAGTCCCACATAATGTCTGATTGTGGACAGTTAAAGTCATGACATCATATTGTATTTTATAACATTATGGCATTTTTACAGTGCCATTTTAGCTGAAGTTACTTTGTATGCTAGATAGGGAAGGCAAATGTTTTACTGCTGTGGTTTACAATGGAATTATAGCACATTTTCTTAGATCAAAGTGCACAAATGCTCACTATTTTTATTACTTTATTTAC
>JAVLUX010000019.1:6257500-6260000 GCA_032164185.1 Moxostoma hubbsi
ACTCCTCCCCTCCTGGCATGACGTATACCCCCCCCCCCCCCTTCCTTTCTGGGGGGTGGGGTGGGGTGGGGTGGGGTGGGGTTGCCCATCTGGCTGTGCCTGCCGGCAAGCATTTCCCCGCCTCTCTAGAGCTTGGTAGGGGGACAAAGGGAGGGAAAAAAAAGAGGAGAGGGAAGGTTCAAGAAAGGGTGGCAGAGAGAGAGAGAGAGAGAGAGAGAGAGAGAGAGAGAGAGAGAGAGAGAGAGAGAGAGAGAGAGAGAGAGGAAATACCTGGTTTGCCTGCACCCAGGCAGTCGGCCGAGGCTGTTCCTTGATCGTCTGGTAGTGGCAAGGACTCCACAACAGCGCAACCCAAAAAAATGTGAGAACCACTGACCTAACCAATTGCATTTACAAGCTTGTTAGTGTGCGACCAAATTGTGTGATAGCTCCACTGATTGAGCATTGCACTTGTG
This sequence comes from Moxostoma hubbsi, assembly GCA_032164185.1. NCBI lineage: Eukaryota > Metazoa > Chordata > Actinopteri > Cypriniformes > Catostomidae > Moxostoma > Moxostoma hubbsi. Next base: position 6,257,956 of record JAVLUX010000019.1, read on the forward strand.
ATTTAAAGTCCTAAAGATTATGCAATTTGACACCTGAGCCGAAAGTGACAGAAACCTAGACCTTACATTGGTTAGATTTAGGTTTAAAGTTTAGGGTAGGGTGGTCGTTTTCTTGATTTAAAACTTGATTGAGGATTAACCTTAAAAACCTCATCTGCTTTTCATCTCACATTAGCTTTTCGTGACACTATTGGTTAGGTTTAGGTTTAATGTTTAGGGTAGGGAGGCCGGTTTTGTTGATTTGAACATATGTTTGGAAGAACATTGAACTTGCTTGTAGCGCCATTTAGTGGGCACTTCACATTGGAACTGCCGTGATACATGTAAGAAACCATGTAATACTGTATCATTTTGCAAAAATGTTGCCACAGTCACGTAATTTTCATGAGATCAAAATTTGAGAAAAATGTGTTTCCAGCTTTATTCTAAATACCTGCTACTTTTCCAGAATGCTTATGAATTAAAAAGTGAGAAATATGTGTTGTTTAGCACTACAACCTTGGGGAACCCATATTATCACTATCATCAGCATCATTATGTAAATAAAGATCTAAATATATGTGTATATATATGTTTATGCACTGTAAATATCCTCCATTTGTGTTATATGTGTTTGTGGGCTATTATGAGAAGAGTGTGTGAGCGTGCTCGCAGGGCAGGGGCTCATGGGAGGCCCCTAGAGAATGCAGCTTATTCGAGTCATGAGTGCTGTTTTTCAAAGGCTACTGAAGGGTCATTTGTAAGCAGACCTCAATCTGTCAGTGTAAACAGAGTTGATCTAATTTTTATGATTCCATGGAAATACCTGCTTGTATTTATTATTGGGGGGGTCTAAACCCTTGGATCTCCTTAATTTCTCAATCCTTTCTCCTAGACAGCAATGAGATAAATGGAGAGCAAATATTTGTTTAGGTTTTACCCAAGATTATATCATACATAATGGCTAGTGACAATCGTAAAGGACTGTACAAATCATACTGCTCCATGCAGGTTAGCGGCTGATTCATGGGCCGCTCTCCGGTGAGCCTGTCCAGACTGAAGCTGGGGAAGTTAAAGGTGGTGCGGCGACAGCTGCTGCAGCGTTATGAGCACCAGCCGTTTGTCTCGTGTCTGGCAGGCCTCTACGGCTGCCAGTGGAGACGTTACCAGCGTGCTAAAGCCCAGCCAGGAGAATGCTGCTGTAGTCGGGTAAGTATTTTTTGTTATTTTTATCTTTTCCAGTTTTGTTGTAGCATGATTTGTTTTGTGAAGAAAGCAAGGAAATTTACTGGGTCCAGAAACAGAATTACAGTCTCCATTCTGACAATGATTACGTTGATTTTATGTGTTTTACTATATTTAACAATACATTTTAAAATCACCCATTGACTGGCGATTAGAACCTAAATGACAGCAGTTATCGTATGCATTTAGACATTCGCATACTACATTGTGATTGGTCTTTTTTTAATTTGCATGTTTTTACATACTTAATTTACCCATTTACAGTATGTTGCATACAACTATCAGCCTCTCTCTTTCCATCTGTAGTGGGGTTTACAATATTTCTAGTGTTCATTTGATGTTTATATATGGCCATTATATGTAAAGTTGTCAAGATGTGTAAAGCCAATAAAGATTGTTATATTGAGTACATATATAAAGTATGTCCCCAAATGAGGCCAGTGAAACCTTTTCCTTTAGACCTTTAGATACTGTCCTCTTAACCAGAATATCTGCACACAACTGTAAAGCACCCAGGCAGCTCAGACTCTGTAGAAAGTGCTTATAAGTGCTCTTTTCTACTGTATTTGCTGATTAGTCTTCTTTAACACACTGAGCACAGCATTGATTACACACTTTTCATGTGCTGATGGGCTGTTTTGTAAAACCAGCTGTTTTCAGCACACAAATAAACACCCATCTAAAACTCATCTAAATGTTCTAAATTAAAATATGACTCAGAAAGCATCTTATATCAAGTCATTTGAAATCACCCAGATGACTGTTTGTTTGCTGCTCAGCTGATGATTTGAATGGCAAAGTTTGAATTAGCCTGATCTGTC